>WFAB01002661.1:0-29785 GCA_018977245.1 Lethenteron camtschaticum | reverse complement strand
GGTGGTGGTGGCGGTGGGGGAGGTGGTGGGGGAGGTGGTGGAGGTGGAGGTGGTGGTGGTGGTGGAGGTGGTGGGGGAGGTGGTGGAGGTGGAGGTGGTGGGGGAGGTGGTGGTGGCGGTGGTGGGGGAGGTGGTGGTGGTGGGGGTGGTGGGGGAAGAGGTGGTGGAGGTGGTGGGGGTGGTGGTGGAAGAGGTGGTGGTGGTGGGGGTGGAGGTGGTGGAAGAGGTGGGGGCGGTGGTGGAGGTGGTGGTGGTGGGGGAAGAGGTGGAGGTGGTGGAGGTGGTGGTGGAAGAGGTGGTGGAGGTGGTGGTGGTGGAGGTGGCGGTGGTGGTGGGGGTGGAGGTGGTGGAGGTGGTGGCGGTGGAGTTGGTGGTGGAGGGGGAAGAGGTGGTGGAGGTGGTGGAGGTGGTGGGGGTGGTGGTGGAAGAGGTGGTGGTGGTGGTGGAAGAGGTGGGGGCGGTGGTGGAGGTGGTGGGGATGGCGGTGGTGGTGGAGGAAGAGGTGGGGGCGGTGGTGGAGGTGGAAGAGGTGGAGGTGGTGGTGGTGGAGGTGGCGGTGGTGGGGGTGGTGGGGGTGGAGGTGGGGGTGGCGGTGGTGGAGGAGGTGGTGGTGGTGGTGGGGGAGAGGTGGTGGGGGTAGAGGTGGGGGTAGAGGGTGGTGGAGGTGGATGAAGAGGTGGTGGAGGAGTTGGTAGAGGTGAAGGTGGTACAAGTGGTGGAGGTGGGGGGAGGTGGTGGAGTTGGTGGGGTGGAGGTGGCAGAAAAAGATGGGGGAGGTGATGGCGGTAGGGGGGGGGGGAGGAGGTCAAGGTGGTAGAGGAGGTGGAGATGGAGAAGGTGGACAAGGTGGTGGAAAACCACGAGAAGTTGGAACTCCACTGGAAGTCAATCGGAAGTCAACCTTTTGAGGAATTCACCAGGAGGCAACTCCCAGGTCAGGGTCTGTCCCTCTCCACTCCCCCATCTCCCTCTCTTCCCTCGCTCCTACCACCCTCTCCTCCCTCCCTCCCTCTCCTCCCTCCCTCCCCTCCCTCCCTCCCCTCCCTCGCTCTCCTACCTCCCTCTCCTCCCTCCCTCTCCTCCCTCCCTCCCTCCCTCCCTCCCTCTCCTCCCTCGCTCTCCTACCTCCCTCTCCTACCTCCCTCTCCTCCCTCCCTCTCCTACCTCGCTCTCCTCCCTCGCTCCCTCTCCTCCCTCGCTCTCCTCCCTCGCTCTCCTACCTCCCTCCCCTCCCTCCCTCCCTCCCTCCCTCTCCTCCCTCGCTCTCCTCCCTCCCTCTCCTCCCTCGCTCCCTCTCCTCCCTCGCTCTCCTCCCTCGCTCTCCTACCTCCCTCCCTCCCTCCCTCCCTCCCTCTCCTCCCTCGCTCTCCTACCTCCCTCCCCTCCCTCCCTCCCTCCCTCCCTCTCCTCCCTCGCTCTCCTACCTCCCTCTCCTCCCTCCCTCCCTCCCTCTCCTCCCTCGCTCTCCTACCTCCCTCTCCTCCCTCCCTCCCTCCCTCTCCTCCCTCGCTCTCCTACCTCCCTCCCCTCCCTCCCTCCCTCCCTCTCCTCCCTCCCTCCCCTCCCTCCCTCCCTCCCTCCCTCCCTCCCTCCCTCCCTCCCTCCCTCCCTCTCCTCCCTCGCTCTCCTACCTCCCTCCCTCCCTCCCTCCCTCCCTCCCTCTCCTCCCTCGCTCTCCTACCTCCCTCTCCTCCCTCCCTCCCTCCCTCTCCTCCCTCGCTCTCCTACCTCCCTCTCCTCCTTCGCTCTCCTACCTCCCTCTCCTCCCTACCTCCCTCTCCTCCCTCCCCTCTCTCGCTCCCTCTCCGACAGAGGTCGCAACTGGGTACCCGATACCCGGCTACCCGGCTGGGTACGGGTAGCCGGGTACCCGTTTGCGACCCTGGTGCGGCCGGGTACGGGTAGGGTACGGGTAGGCCGTGAGTCACCGTTTGTCACTCATTTCGGGTAGGGTACTGGCAAGGGTAGCGTACGGCTACCCGTACCCGGCCGGGTACAGGTACGGGTAACAGTTTGCGACCCTGGTGCGGCCGGGTACGGGTAGGCCGTGAGTCACTGTTGAGTCACTGGTGAGTCACCGTTTGTCACTCATTTCGAGTAGGGTACGGGTACTCATACCCGGCCGGGTACGGGTAGCGTACGGGTACTCATACCCAGCCGGGTACGGCTACCCGTTTGCGACCCTGGTGCGGCCGGGTACGGGTACGGGTAGGCCGTGAGTCACTGGTGAGTCACCGTTTGTCACTCATTTCGGGTAGGGTATTGGTATGGGTAGGGAACGGGTACCCGTACCCAGCCGGGTACGGCTACCCGTTTGCGACCCTGGTGCGGCCGGGTACGGGTAGGGTACGGGTAGGCCGTGAGTCACTGGTGGGTCACCGTTTGTCACTCATTTCGGGTAGGGTACAGGTAGGGAACGGCTACTCGTACCCAGCCGGGTACGTGTACCCGTTTGCGACCCTGGTGCGGCCGGGTACGGGTACGGGTAGGCCGTGAGTCACTGGTGAGTCACTGTTTGTCACTCATGTCGGGTAAGGTACGGGTAGGGTACGGGTAGGGTACGGGTAGGGTACGGGTAGGGTACGGGTACTCATACCCGGCCGGGTACGTGTACCCGTTTGCGACCCTGGTGCGGCCGGGTACGGGTATGGGTATGGGGGGCAAGGAATCAAAACCCGCTTGCGACCTCTGCTCTCCCATCTCGCTCCCTCTCTCCGCCAAATTCATGTGTGCGGAGTTTGGTAAACATCAGCATTGGTGGCGTTCCACCACCACAACAACCACCACCACAACCACAACCACCACCACAACCTATGTCGACTCAGCCTTAAATGAGCACCCAATGCAGTTGCGTCTATGGCTGACACAAAAAAACGTTCATCAACACCGTAGAAGTGGTTGGGTGGGTGGAGGGGTGGTCACAAAAGAGATACAAAGAATGCTGGGAAGTTGTGGTACTGATGACCAACACCACCACCACCACCACCACCCTTTCCACTACCCCCTCATAGGTGCCACACAGCCACGCTAACAACACTTGCCCCTACAGAAAGCCTCCCACGGAACGGGGGAGAGGGCATGATCACGTGTGTTTAAAAAAGAAACGAAATATATAATAACAATATTAACAGGCGACGTTTCGGGCAACGGGCCCTTTCTTCAGAGCGCGTAGGAATATATGCTTCACTATTATAAAGGCTCACCCCCACCCCCCACCCCCCCACCCCGTCCCGTCCGTTCGCCCGCCCCCACAGACACACACACACACATACGCAGACAGACACACACGCAGACAGACACACACACACGCAGACAGACACACACGCAGAGACATACACGCGCAGACAGACACACGCAGACAGACACACGCCCACCCACCCGCTCACCGCCGCCCCCCCAACCCACAGACACACTCGCCCACCCACCCACACTCGCCCACCCACCCACACTTACCAACTCACCCACCCACTCACCCTAACCCAGACCCAACCACCCACACTAACCCAGACCCACCCACCCACACACACTCACCTACCCACTCATCCACTAACCCACCCACACTTACCAACTCACCCACCCACTCACCCTCCCACCCTAACCCAGACCCACCCACACACACTCACCTACCCACTCATTCACCCACTAACCCACCCACACTTACCAACTCACCCACCCACACTCACCCACTCACCCATACTCATTCACCCACCCTAACCTAGACCCACCCACACTCACTCACTCACTCACCCACTCTCACCCACTAACCAACCCACTCATTCACCCACACTTACCAACCCACCCACACTCACCCACTCACCCTAACCCACCCACACTCACTCACCTACCCACTCATTCACCCACTAACCCACCCACACTAACCCAGACCCACCCACACTCACTCACCTACCCACTCATTCACCCACTAACCCACCCACACTTACCAACTCACCCACCCATACTCACCCTCCCACCCTAACCCAGACCCACCCACACTCACTCACCTACCCACTCATTCACCCAAACTCACCCACCCACCCTAACCAAGACCCACCCACCCACACTAACCCAGATCCACCCACACTCACTCATCTACCTAGTCATTCACCCACTAACCCACCCACACTCACCCACTCACTCACCTACCCACTCATTCACCCACTAACACACCCACACTTACCAACCCACCTACACTCACCCAGACCCACCCACCCACACTAACCCAGACCCACCCACACTCACTCACCTACCCACTCATTCACCCACTAACCCACCCACACTTACCAACTCACCCACCCACCCTAACCAAGACCCACCCACCTACCCACACTCACTCACCCACTCTCGCCCACTAACCAACCCACTCATTCACTCATTCACCCACTAACCCACTCACCAACTCTCTCTATAACAGGCACAGAACACAAACTCCACACCCACTCACTCTGGTGGTGGTAGTGATGATGATGGTAACAGTGATGATGGTACTAGTGATGATGGTAGTGGTGATGGTACTAGTGATGATGGTAGTAGTGATGATGGTAGTAGTGATGGTAGTAGTGATTGGTGACAATGATGATGGTGCAGTTGGCGGTGGTGGTTGTGGGGTTGGTGGCGGTAGTAGTGGTGCCGATGGTAGTGGTGGTGATGGTAGTGGTGGTGATGGTAGTGGTGGTGGTAGTAGTGCTGATGGTAGTGGTGGTAGTAGTGCTGATGGTAGTGGTGGTGATGGTAGTGGTGGTAGTTATAGTGATGTTGGTGGTAGTGGTGCTGATGGTAGTGGTGGTGATGGTAGTGGTGGTAGTAGTGATGATGGTAGTGGTGGTGATGGTAGTAGTGATGGTAGTGGTGGTGATGGTAGTAGTGGTAGTGATGGTAGTGGTGATGATGGTAGTAGTGATGGTAGTGGTGGTGATGGTAGTAGTGATGATGGTAGTGGTGGTGATGGTAGTAGTGATGGTAGTGGTGATGTTGGTGATAGTGGTGGTGATGGCCTGGCACAAGCATCGTGGTGACGTCACCACCACTTAGTGGCGAATGGCGGTTGTTGTTGTTGTTGTTGATGGTAGTCGTGTCCGGCAAAACAACCTCCTACCTCCTCGCGGTGCCGGACGGGCAACACTGTCGTGGGCAGTGCTGTGGGGGGAGGGCCAATGCCCATTGGCCTCTCCCCTCATGGCGTCTGTGACCACCACAGTGGCTAAACGGGGGCTCTGGACGGGTGTGAGGGGCTGGTAACCCCTCCACCTTCAATTAACCACCACTAAACCACGAATTAAACATAAACCTGTAACAAATAAGCTTGTGCCGGAGGCCCCGGGGGGTCAGGCTTTTATGACGTCTCCTGGCCAAACCCTATTTGGCGGAGCCAGGAGATTGAATTTTCACCCTCGGGGCTCCTCCAGAAACAACAAAAAACCATTGCGGATGGCCACGTGGAATGTTCGAACGCTCACTGCGGAGGAGAGGCTGCCACTCCTCTGTCGGGAGCTGGACCGGTACCGCCTGGATCTCTGTGGCATTCAGGAGGTCCGGTGGACCGGTTCTGGCTCCTGCCACCATGAGGGGTGGACAGTCCTCTACTCGGGGCAGGAGACTGCCAAACAACAGGGTGTGGCTCTTCTTCTGAACAAAAGAATGAAGGGGGCGTGGGAGCGTGGCGGTGAGGTGTGGGAAGCTGTAAGCCCCAGGATACTTTGGGCTCGCCTTCCCATCAACCAGAGGCGAGGAGTGGTGGTCGTGGTTACTTATGCCCCCACCGAAGACGAACATCCGTGGAGGGATGCAGGCAAAGCCGATGAGTCAGACTCTTTCTATGACCTCCTGTCACAGGTGCTGGCTAAAGTGGCCACTCGGGACAGAGTCATCTTGTTGGGTGACTTCAATGCCCGAGTTGGTCATGATGCTGATACCTGGTCTGGAGTGATTGGAAGGCATGGGCCAGATCAGCTCAATAATAACGGTAGGAGGCTGCTAGATTTTTGTGCAGCCCATGGGCTTGTAATTACCAACACGCTCTTCCGGCATCGGCGCATCCACACAACATCATGGATACATGCCGGGTCCAAGCAAGAACATCTGCTGGACTACATAGTGACGGACCAGCGGATGCGAACCCATGTCCTTGACACCAGGACCTACCGTGGAGCTGATCTGTCCTCTGACCATCGACTAGTCATCTGTAAGATGCGCCTGCCTTTCTTCCACTCCGGTGGTGGGTGTACACCCAGGATCCCATTCCAACCAAAAGTGGCCTGGTCTCAGTTAGCTGATGAAAGTTGCAAGCAAGAATTTCATCATCGCTTGCAGCTGGGGTTGGCATCGTCCCCCACTCCACCTGATGTTGAGGGGAAATGGGCGAGGTTTAAGACTGTGACTCATGCAGCTGCAATGGCTGCTTTGGGTACGCGGTCCAGACCTCCCCAGAAACCCTGGCTGACAGAGGAGGTGTTCAGGTTAATTGAGAAAAAGCGTCAGGCCCACTCTCATCGCCTACAGCATCCCACGTCAGAGAATGAGGAGGTTTACCGCAGCCTTCGCTCGGAAGTTCGGAGAGCCGTAAGGCGCTGTAAGGATGGGTGGTGGTCGCGGGTTGCTGAGGAGATGGAGTCTGCCTCAGTGGCCCGTGATCACAAATCACTATTTAACTCCATCAAAAAAGTAACCTGCAGCGCCACACCTATTACCATCATTAGAGGAAAAAACGGTGATCCAATCTCCGACCCCCAGGAACAGGTTTGCAGATTTGCTGAGCATTTCTGTGAGGTCCTGGGGGAGGGAAATTCTCTCAGCCAGGAAAACATCATGGCACAAAGTGGTGATAACCCTGCTGAGGCTGCGGTGCCTCAAATATTGGAAGAGGTCACCCCCTGTGAGTGGCTGGCTGAGGTGCCAGCTGTTGAGGAAGTACTGAGGGCAATCCGGAGTCTGAGACCAGGGAAGGCATCGGGCAGAGATGATCTCCCAAGCGAAATGCTGAGGGAGGGTGGCGTTTGTGCACAGACTGCCCTATATGACATCATAACAACAGTCTGGACCACTGGACGGGTTCCGCAGGACTGGAAGGATGCCCTGGTGGTCCCCCTCTTTAAGAAGGGGGACCGTACCGACTGTAACAACTACAGGGGCATCTCACTCCTCAGTGTGCCGGGTAAGGTCCTGGCAAGGATTATTCAACATCGCCTTGCTAGGCACGCTGAGGAGAGGCTTGCGGAGCCCCAATGCGGTTTCAGGAAAGGGCGGTCCTGCACAGATGCCATATTTTCTGTCCGTCTGCTACAGCAGAGGTGTAGGGAATTCCAAAAAGACCTACATCTCTGCTTTATTGACCTGGTCAAGGCCTATGATACCATCAGTAGGACTGGGCTCTGGGTTGTTCTTCGTGCTTTCGGAGTCCCTGACCCTCTGCTCACGATCATTAAGGACCTTCATGATGGTGAGCGGGCCCGGGTAAAACTACGTGGCCGGGAGTCGGAGCCTTTCCCTGTACACCTTGGGGTGCGACAGGGATGTCCTCTGGCTCCCACATTATTTAACATCTATTTTGACCGCGTAGTTCGTGAAGCCTTCAATAGCTGTACCGGGGGAATTTCCATTTGGTACAGATATAATGGGAGGCTGATCGACGCCCGGGTGCGATCAAGGGATGGCTCCCTATTGGCCAACCATGTTATGTATGCCGATGATTTGGTAATAGCTGCTCATTCAGAAGAGGAGTTGGAGACGCTGCTGCTGAGACTGGAGCGTGCCACTAAGAGGTGGGGCCTTACCATCAGCCCGGACACTCCACCCCCACAACTCCCAATTGGTGATGGGGCAGTTGTGGAGAGAGTGGAGAGTTTCCCATACCTGGGCAGTGTGCTTATGACCGGCTCCAGTCTATCAGCAGAGGTCTCACTCCGAATCAGTCGAGCGGCAATATCTTTTCATCGGTTGCGTAACGCTGTGTGGAAGCTACCTGGTCTGTCGCTCCGCACGAAGCTTCAGGTCTTCTCGGCCACGGTCATTCCCTCCCTTCTCTACGCTTGCGAGACGTGGACCCCCCTGGTGGAGCATCTTCGCCGGTTGGAAACATTTAGGCTGGCCTGCCTACGATCCATCCTGGGTTTAACCAGGCTGGATTGTGTGAGGAGCTCACAAATCCTTGAAAGATCTGGGCAAAGTCCCATCAGTGAGCTCCTCCGGCAGGCAAGGCTGCGTTGGCTGGGTCATGTAGCCCGCATGCCCAGCCACCGCATGCCTAAACAGCTTTTGTTCGGCCGGATCGAGGGGGCTAGACGGGCGCGGCACGGGCTGGAGAAGAGATGGAGTGATGTGGTACAGGAGGACGTGGAGCTGAGTGGACTTGCCGATGACTGGTACCAGCGGTGTCAAGATCGGCCTCAGTGGAGGAGGCTCGTGAAGGACGCTACTGGGCAGTTGGAGGCAGTCGCCCTCCAACAACAACGGAGGGCGGAGGAGCGACGCTCACAACAACGAGCGGAGCGCCGGGTGGCTAAAGCACAGCAAGTCGGCACAGTAGGGGGCACAGGTGGTGCATCAGCCAGTCATCTCGGTCATCTCGGTCAGTCGACCCGTGGCACCTGGGTCTGCCCCGTGACCTCCTGCCAGCGGGCTTTCGACACTTCACGTGGCCTCAAGGTGCACTTGGCCTGGCACAAGCATCGTGGTGACGTCACCACCACTTAGTGGCGAATGGCGGTTGTTGTTGGTTGTTGTTGATGGTAGTCGTGGTAGTTATAGTGATGATGTTGGTGGTAGTGGTGATGTTGGTGATGTTGATAGGGTTGGTGGTGGTGAATACCTGAACCGTGATTTGGTGAATAAGTCAACTCATTTGGTGAACACCTGATCTGTGATTGGGTGAGGAATCGAGCTGTGATTGGGTGAGGAATTGAACTGATTGGGTGAGGAATCGAACTGTGATTGGGTGAGAAATCGAACTGTGATTGGGTGATGAGCTGAACTTTGGAAGAACAACAAGCATGTCCCACCCAATGATAGTCTTATAATCTAAGAGCTGAAGTATCGACGCAGGGTACACGATCACCGTGTCTGAGACTGCGAGAATGTCTATCTGTGTCTCTCTCAGGGGGTTCAAAAAGGGCCGTGTCAGATCTAAAACCTGGTCTCATCCCATACAGACCTGATCCCATACAGACCTGATCCCATACAGAACCCACATCTCATCCCATACAGACCTCATCCCATACAGAAACCACGTCCAATCCCATACAGACCCCACGTCACATCCCATACAGAACCCACGTCACATCCCATACAGACGCTCATTCCCATAGACCCCACGTCACATCCCATACAGAACCCACGTCACATCCCATACAGACGCTCATTCCCATACAGACGCTCATTCCCATACAGAACCCTTGCCTGATCCTATACAGACCTCATCCCATACAGAACTCATTCCCATACAGAACCCTTGCCTGATCCCATACAGACCACATCCCATACAGATGCTCATGCCCATACAGAACCCACATCTCATCCCATACAGAACTCATTCCCATACAGAACCCTTGCCCGATCCCATACAGACCACATCCCATACAGACGATCATGCCCATACAGACCCCCACATCACATCCCATACAGACCCCTTGCCTGATCCCATACAGACCTGATCCCATACAGACGCTCATTCCCATACAGAACTCTAGTCTCATCCCATACAGAACTCATTCCCATACAGAACACACGTCACATCCCATACAGACCTCATTCCCATACAGAACCCTCGTCTAATCCCATACAGAACCCTAGACTAATTCCATACATACCTCATCCCATACAGACCTCATCCCCATACAGACCCCTTGCCTAATCCCATACAGACCTGATCCCATACAGACGCTCATGCCCATACAGACCCCACGTCACATCCCATACAGACCCCTTGCCTGATCCCATACAGACCTGATCCCATACAGACGCTCATGCCCATACAGACCCCAAGTCACATCCCATACAGACGCCATGTCACATCCCATACAGACCCATGGCCTGATCCCATACAGACCTGATCCCATACAGACGCTCATGCCCATACAGACCCCCCCCACACACACGTCACATCCCCACACAGAATCCTCTCCGCACAGTGTTAGTTTTCATCGTAAATAAACCGAATCTAAACAAACAATAGCGACACACAACGACACACACACGGCCGACACACACACACGGCCGACACACACAGACACACACACACAGACACACACACACACCGATACACACACACGGCCGACACACACACACGGCCGACACACACACACCGACACACACACACGGCCGACACACACACGGCCGACACACACACACACCGACACACACACACGGCCGACACACACACACGGCCGACACACACACACGGCCGACACACACACACGGCCGACACACACACACGGCCGACACACACACACACCGACACACACACACGGCCGACACACACCGACACACACCGACACACACACACGGCCGACACACACACACGGCCGACACACACACACACCGACACACACACACGGCCGACACACACACACGGCCGACACACACCGACACACACACACACCGACACACACACCGACACACACACACGGCCACTGTCAGAGCGAGTGGTTCCTACTTGTTTCCTTTGCCGGAAACTTTTCTCGCCTTATCCCGTCCCGTCTCTCTCTGTCTCTCTCTTTAAAACAAAAACAAAACGTAACACTGAGGCGCCACAGCGAACGTCGGGGGGACGATGGACAATGAAACCGGCACGGCCGTCACGACAAGTCTCCACCCCCCCCCAAAAACGGCGGCCATCACAAGCCCACACACCCTTTTCTTGTAGTGTACACGGGCGGCCACGTTGGGTCCGGGGTGTCGGCGGCGGCCATCTTGGACAAGGGGAGGTTAGTCGGCGGCAGCCATCTTGGACAAGGGGGTTGTTGACGGTGGTGGCGGCCATCTTGGACAAGGGAGTTGTTGATGGTGGTGACGGCCATCTTGGACAAGGGGTTGTTTGAGGTGGCGGCCATCTTTGACAATGAGTTGTTTGAGGTGGCGGCCATCTTGGACAAGGGAGTTGTTGTCGGCGGCGGCCATCTTGGACAAGGGGTTGTCAACGGCAGCCATCTTGGACAAGGGGTTGTTTGAGGTGGCCATCTTGGACAAGTGGGTTGTCGGCGGTAGCCATCTTGGACAAGGGGTTGTCGGCGGTGGCCATCTTGGACAAGGGGGTTGTCGGCGGCGGCCATCTTGGACAAGGGGGCTGTCGGCGGTGGCCATCTTGGACAAGGGGGTTGTCGGCGGTGGCCATCTTGGACAAGGGGGTTGTCGGCGGTGGCCATCTTGGACAAGGGGGTTGTCGGCGGTGGCCATCTTGGACAAGGGGGTTGTCGGCGGTGGCCATCTTGGACAAGGGGGTTGTCGGCGGTGGCCATCTTGGACAGGGGGGGGGGGTTAACGACGGCCATCTTGAGTATTGTTGTCAACACGTCCTTCGGTCCTTGTGGCAGCCATCTTAAATTGAAACCTAACGTCCTTAGAACGGCTCCTTGTGTTTACTTTGTTGTGCTTCCCCCGCACCTCTGATTAGCGCGGTTGGCTACGTACGGTGGCAAAAGAAGTTCAACGTACATTACATACAAGGTCGGCGGCCATCTTGAGCAAGGTCGGCGGCCATCTTGCGCGAAGTCAGCGGCCATCTTGCGCAAGGTCGGCAGCCATCTTGCGCAAGGTCGGCAGCCATCTTGCGCGAAGTCAGCGGCCATCTTGCACAAAATCAGCGGCCATCTTGCGCAAGGTCGGCAGCCATCTTGCGCGAAGTCAGCGGCCATCTTGCGCAAGGTCGGCAGCCATCTTGCGCGAAGTCAGCGGCCATCTTGCGCAAGGTCGGCAGCCATCTTGCGCGAAGTCAGCGGCCATCTTGCGCAAGGTCGGCAGCCATCTTGCGCGAAGTCAGCGGCCATCTTGCGCAAGGTCGGCAGCCATCTTGCGCGAAGTCAGCGGCCATCTTGCGCAAGGTCGGCAGCCATCTTGCGCGAAGTCGGCGGCCATCTTGCGCAAGGTCGGCAGCCATCTTGCGCGAAGTCAGCGGCCATCTTGCGCAAGGTCGGCAGCCATCTTGCGCGAAGTCAGCGGCCATCTTGCGCAAGGTCGGCAGCCATCTTGCGCGAAGTCAGCGGCCATCTTGCGCAAGGTCGGCAGCCATCTTGCGCAAGGTCGTCAACAAACCCCAAGGTTCAGCTGGTGGGTGGCCATCTTCGCTCATCTCATCACAAGGCGGCCATCTTACTTTTTTTTTCCCCTCAGAGCCGGTTTGCCGGGGCAGCCACCTTCAATGTCTTTTTACGAGTGGGGCGGCCATCTTGGTACAGGTGGAGTGAAAGAAGGGGGGGGGGGGTGCGGAGGTGAAGGGGGGGAGGGGGGGACATGATCGGCCCGTTCTGCTCTTCACTTTCGTCGGTCGGTCGGCCATCTTCTTCTTTAGCCGCCAATTAACGTTGAAAATCACTCGCTGATGGATCTCTCTCTCTCCCTCTCCCGCTCTCTCCATCTGTGCCTCTCCTGCCCGTGTGTGCGCTCACACCTGCCGCTGGGCTGCAACTTATGCAGTTGTGATGTCAGCGGCACTGCCACCCTGCCACGCGGCGGGTGCCCAGATGCGTCCTGGGTAGGCCTCCTCCTCCACTAGGCCTGACAGCACCTGCGTACGCACAAGTGTCATCTGTGGTGAGCGTGTGGGTCTCTGTGTGGTGGTGAGTGTGTGGGGGTCTGTGTGGTGAGTCTGTGGGTCTCTGTGTGGCGAGTCTACGGGTCTCTGTGTGATGAGTCTATGGGTCTCTGTGTGGTGAGTCTGTGCATGAGTCTGTGTGTGAGTCTGTGGGTCTCTGTGTGGTGAGTCTGTGCGTGAGTCTGTGTGTGAGTCTGTGGGTCTCTGTGTGGTGAGTCTGTGCGTGAGTCTGTGTGTGAGTCTGTGTGTCTCTGTGTGGTGAGTCTGAGCGTGAGTATGTGTGTGAGTCTATGGGTCTCTGTGTGGTGAGTCTGTGCGTGAGTCTGTGTGTGAGTCTGTGGGTCTCTGTGTGGTGAGTCTGTGCGTGAGTCTGTGTGTGAGTCTGTGTGTCTCTGTGTGGTGAGTCTGAGCATGAGTATGTGTGTGAGTCTATGGGTCTCTGTGTGGTGAGTCTGTGCGTGAGTCTGTGTGTGAGTCTGTGGGTCTCTGTGTGGTGAGTCTGTGGGTCTCTGTGTGGTGAGTCTGTGGGTCTCTGTGTGGTTGAGTGTGTGGGTCTCTGTGTGGTGAGTCTATGGGTCTCTGTGTGGTGAGTCTGTGCGTCTCTGTGGTGATGAGTCTATGGGTCTCTGTGTGTGAGTCTGTGTGAGTCTGTGTGTGAGTGCGTGAGTGTGTGTGTGAGTCTGTGTGTGGTGAGTCTATGGGTCTCTGTGCGTGAGTCTATGGGTCTCTGTGTGCGTGAGTGTGTGTGAGTCTGTGTGTGTGAGTCTGTGTGTGTGTGTGAGTCTGTGTGAGTCTGTGTGTGTGTGTGAGTCTGTGTGGTGAGTCTGTGTGGTGAGTCTGTGTGTGTGAGTCTGTGTGAGTGTGGGAGTCTGTGTGGTGAGTCTGTGTGTGAGTCTGTGTGGTGAGTCTGTGTGGTGAGTCTGTGCGTGAGTCTGTGTGTTAGTACCTTGGCTCACCACTGTCAGTACATGGGGAAGTAGGTGGGTCCCGGAGCCGGGATGGGTGCTGGAATCTGCCCGGCGATTTGCCCTGTCAGCTGTCCCACACAGCACATCTCCTTAGCTGCGCACACACACACAGACACACACAGACACACACAGACATGTAGCCTTAACAGACTGTTGGGGCAAGTGCTGTTAGTAGTGAGTAGCAGCAGCAGCAGCGCCTATGAAGGCCGGTACTGTGGGACACACAGAGGGGTGGGTGGTCAGCAGAGGTCGCAAACGGATTTTGATTCCTTACCCGTACCCGGCCGCACCAGGGTCGCAAACGGGTACCCGTACCCTACCTGTACCCGGCCGTACCCGTACCCTACCCGTACCCGGCCGTACCCGTACCCTACCCGTACCCGGCCGTACCCGTACCCTACCCGTACCCGGCCGGGTATGGGTATCGGGTACCCGATTGCGACCTCTGGGATGAAGCCATGTTGCAGGCGCGGGTGGGTTGATTCTAGGAACTTGAATTGTGAGAAGAGACGCAAGACGTTGGGAAATGAGTGACAAACGGTGACTCACCAGTGACTCACGGCCTACCCGGCTACCCGTACCTGGCCGCACCAGGGTCGCAAACGTGTGTGTGTGTACACTGTGTGTGTGTACACTGTGTGTGTGTGTGTACACTGTGTGTGTGTGTACACTGTGTGTGTGTGTGTACACTGTGTGTGTGTGTACACTGTGTACACTGTGTGTGTGTGTGCACACTGTGTGTGTGTGTGCACACTGTGTGTGTGTGTGCACACTGTGTGTGTGTGTGCACACTGTGTGTGTGTGTACACACTGTGTGTGTGTGTGTACACACTGTGTGTGTGTGTGTACACACTGTGTGTGTGTGTGTACACACTGTGTGTGTGTGTGTACACACTGTGTGTGTGTGTGTACACTGTGTGTGTGTGTGTACACACTGTGTGTGTGTGTGTACACTGTGTGTGTGTGTGTACACACTGTGTGTGTGTGCACACTGTGTGTGTGTGTGTACACACTGTGTGTGGTGTGTACACACTGTGTGTGTGGTGTACACACTGGTGTGTGTGTACACACTGTGTGGTGTGTACACACTGTGTGTGTGTACACACTGTGTGTGTGTACACACTGTGTGTGTGTGTACACACTGTGGTGTGTGTGTGTGTACACACTGTGTGTGTGTGTGTACACACTGTGTGTGTGTACACACTGTGTGTGTGTACACACTGTGTGTGTGTGTACACACTGTGTGTGTGTACACACTGTGTGTGTGTACACACTGTGTGTGTGTACACACTGTGTGTGTGTGTACACACTGTGTGTGTGTGTACACACTGTGTGTGTGTGTACACACTGTGTGTGTGTGTGTACACACTGTGTGTGTGTGTACACAGTGTGTGTGTGTGTACACACTGTGTGTGTGTGTACACACTGTGTGTGTACACTGTGTGTGTGTACACTGTGTGTGTGTGTACACTGTGTGTGTGTGTACACTGTGTGTGTGTGTACACACGTGTGTGGTGTACACTGTGTGTGTGCACACTGTGTGTGTGTGCACACTGTGTGTGTGTGTGCACACTGTGTGTGTGTGCACACTGTGTGTGTGTGCACACTGTGTGTGTGTGTGTGTACACACTGTGTGTGTGTGTACACACTGTGTGTGTGTGTGTACACTGTGTGTGTGTACACTGTGTGTGTGTACACACTGTGTGTGTGTGTGTACACTGTGTGTGTGTGTGTACACACTGTGTGTGTGTGTGTACACTGTGTGTGTGTGTGTACACACTGTGTGTGTGTGTGTACACACTGTGTGTGTGTGTGTACACACTGTGTGTGTGTGTGTACACACTGTGTGTGTGTACACACTGTGTGTGTGTGTACACACTGTGTGTGTGTGTACACAGTGTGTGTGTGTGTACACACTGTGTGTGTGTGTACACACTGTGTGTGTACACTGTGTGTGTGTACACTGTGTGTGTGTGTACACTGTGTGTGTGTACACACTGTGTGTGTGTGTACACACACGTGTGTGTGTACACTGTGTGTGTGTACACTGTGTGTGTGTGTGTACACTGTTGTGTGTGTACACTGTGTGTGTGTGTACACTGTGTGTGTGTGTGTACACTGTGTGTGTGTGTGTACACTGTGTGTGTGTGTGTACACACTGTGTGTGTGTGTACACACTGTGTGTGTGTGTACACACTGTGTGTGTGTACACACTGTGTGTGTGTGTACACAGTGTGTGTGTGTACACAGTGTGTGTGTGTGTACACACTGTGTGTGTGTACACACTGTGTGTGTACACTGTGTGTGTGTACACTTGTGGTGTGTACACTGTGTGTGTGTACACTGTGTGTGTGTACACTGTGTGTGTGTGTACACACGGTGTGTGTGTACACTGTGTGTGTGTACACTGGTGTGTGTGTACACTGTGTGTGTGTGTGTACACTGTGTGTGTGTGTACTGTGGTGTGTGTGCACACTGTGTGTGTGTACACTGTGTGTGTGTACACTGGTGTGTGTGTACTGTGGTGTGTGTACTGTGTGTGTGCACACTGTGTGTGTGTACTGTGTGTGTGTACTGTGTGGTGTGTGTACTGTGTGTGTGTACACTGTGTGTGTACACTGTGTGTGTACACTGTGTGTGTGTACTGTGTGTGTGTACTGTGTGTGTGTGTACTGTCGTGTGTGTACACTGTATGTGTACACTGTGTGTGTGTGTACACTGTGTGTGTGTGTACACTGTGTGTGTGTACACTGTGTGTGTGTGTACACTGTGTGTGTGTACTGTGTGTGTGTGTACTGTGTGTGTGTACACTGTGTGTGTACACTGTGTGTGTACACTGTGTGTGTGTGTGTACACTGTGTGTGTGTGTGTACACTGTGTGTGTGTACACTGTGTGTGTGTGTACACTGTGTGTGTGTGTGTACACTGTGTGTGTGTGTGTACACTGTGTGTGTACGTACACACTGTGTGTGTGTGTGTACACTGTGTGTGTGTGTACACGTGTGTGTACACGTGTGTGTACACTGTGTGTGTGTACACTGTGTGTGTGTACACTGTGTGTGTGTGTGTACACTGTGTGTGTGTGTGTACACACGTGTGTACACTGTGTGTGTGTGTGTACACTGTGTGTGTGTACACTGTGTGTGTGTACACTGTGTGTGTGTGTACACTGTGTGTGTACTGGTGTGTACTGTGTGTGTGTACGCTGTGTGTGTGTGTGTACACTGTGTGTGTGTGTACTGTGTGTGTGTGTACACTGTGTGTGTGTGTACACTGTGTGTGTGTACACTGTGTGTACACTGTGTACACTGTGTGTACACTGTGTGTACTCACGGGACACCATGCCCTTGTTGCAGATGTTGCACACGTGTGTGGCCTCTCGGCGTTGCACCTTGAGGTGCTCGGGAAGCTGCGATGCGTTGAGCTGCTTGCCGCACACGTGACAAGCCACTTTCTCCTCGTGGCGCCCCATGTGGGAGCGCAGGCGGTCCTTCGTGGCAAACGCAGCCTCGCACGACTGGCGCACGGACACGAGAGCGCACGAGGGGCGGCGATATGGACAGGCTGGTACCAACACTATCACCATCATTAACACCATTAACACCATCATCACCACCATCATCATCATTACCATCAACACCACCATCACCACGATCATCACCACCACCACTACTACATAGACAACGACATCAACAAGACCACAGGGGCGATATGGACAGGCTGGTACCAATACTATCACCATCAACACCATCAACACCATCACCACCATCACCACCATCACCACATAGACAACCACATCAACAAGACCACAGGGGCGATATGCCACAGGCTGGTACCAACACTATCACCATGATTAACACCATTCAACACCATTAACACCATTCAACACCATCAACACCATCACCACCATCACCACCATCATCACTATCACCACCATCATCACCATCACCACCATCATCACCATCACCACCATCATCATCACCATCACCACCATCATCACCATCACCACCATCACTACTACCACCACCATCATCATCATCACATCGACAACCACATCAACAATGTGACGGCATGGACAGGCCGGTACCACCACCACCACAGACATCGTCAACATCACCACCACCACAGACATCATCAACACCACCACCACCACCACCACAGACATCGACATCACCACCACCACCACCACAGACATCGTCAACACCACCACCACAGACATCAACACCACCACCACCACCACAGACATCGTCAACATCACCACCACCACAGACATCAACACCACCACCACCACCACAGACATCGTCAACATCACCACCACCACAGACATCAACAACATCACCACCACCATCGTCAACATCACCACCACCACCACCACCACAGACTTCGTCAACACCACCACCAACACAGACATCGTCAAGATCACCACCACCATCGTCAACATCAACACCACCACCACCAACACAGACATCGTCAAGATCACCACCACCATCGTCAACATCACCACCACCACCACCACAGACATCGTCAACATCACCACCACCACCACAGACATCGACAACACCACCACCACCACCACCACCACCACAGACATCGACAACATCACCACCACCACCACCACCACCACAGACATCGACAACATCACCACCACCACCACCACCACCACAGACATCAACAACATCACCACCACCACCACCACAGACATCGACAACATCACCACCATCACCACCACCATCGTCAACATCACCACCACCACAGACATCGTCAACACCACCACCACCACCACCACCACAGACATCAACAACATCACCACCACCACCACCACAGACATCATCAACATCACCACCACCACTACAGACATCAACAACATCACCACCATCACCACCACCATCGTCAACACCACCACCACCACCACCACAGACATCGTCAACACCACCACCACCACCACCACAGACATCGTCAACATCACCACCACCACCACCACCACCACAGACATCGTCAACATCACCACCACCACCACCACAGACATCAACACCACCACCACCACAGACATCACCACCACCACCACCACAGACACCACCACCACCACCACCACCACAGACATCGTCAACATCACCACCACCACCACAGACATCAACAACATCACCACCACCATCACCAAAGACATCAACACCACCACACCACCACCACCACAGACATCAACAACATCACCACCACCACCACCACCACCACCACAGACATCAACAACATCACCACCACCATCACCAAAGACATCGTCATCACCGTCATCACCGTTGACATCACACACACGACTGACACGACCACCACAAGGGAAGAGCGAGTGGCGAGGGGTGCGTGGGGTGTGTGTGTGTGTGGGGTGTGTGGGGTGTGTGGGGTGTGTGGGGTGTGTGGGGTGTGGGGTGAGGGGTGTGTGTGTGGGGTGTGTGTGTGTGTGTGCGTGGGGTGTGTGGGGTGTGTGGGGTGTGTGGGTGTGTGGGGTGTGTGTGTGGGGTGAGTGGGGTGAGGGGTGTGTGGGGTGTGTGTGTGGGGTGAGTGGGTGAGGGGTGTGTGGGGTGTGTGTGGGGTGTGTGTGTGTGTCTCACCTGGCACTTGTAGGGTCTCTCCATGGTGTGAACTTGCCTGACGTGGTTATTGAGGTGGTCGGGTCTGCGGGGTGGGGTGGGGTGGGACACACACGCAGAGACACACACACACACGCACACACAAAGACAAACAGGCACACGCAGACGAACACACACACACACAAAGACAAACAGGCACACACACACACAAAGACAAACAGACACACACACACACAGAGACACACACACACACGCAGACAAACACACACACGCAGACGCACACACACACACAAAGACAAACAGGCACACACGGACGTACAAAGAAGCGCTCACACACACAGAGACAAAGACAACCAGACACACACAAACACACGGGTACAGACAAGACACACAGACGCTCACACAGAACGAGACACACACAACAACAACACAGACACACGCAGACACACGCAGTGACGCGGACAGATACCCAGACACACACACACACAGAAAGCCACAAAGACACGCACAGACACATGTACACCGACACGCGTGCCACACACACGGGCACACTCACACTTAAACACACACACACAAATATATGAAGAAACGCACACACGTACACACACACACGCACAATTAAAACACTTCAACACAACGCACGGAAACACACGTGTACACACGCACACACACACGCAGTTACACACACACACACGTACGTACGCACACACTCACACAGAGACACACACACACAGAAGCACGCTCACGCACGCACGCACGCACAAAGACGTACACAGACACACATGCACACATATTATATTATAAGTAAACAATAGATATTTAAGTATCACTGTAATCCGATTAACAATCACTGGCACGGTAATTGCACGCTACTCTGCAGTACATATGTACACGCGCGTGCTTCTGTGTGCAGTTGTGTACATCAGCGTGTGTGTTGGTGTACACGTGCGTTTGTGTGTGTGGGGGCCTCCCTAGGTCGACTCGGCCTCAAATGAGCACCTGGTGCGGTGTGCATTAACCATCGCAACTGGGGAGCCAAAGGCGGCTGGGCATGGCGCTGCTACTCGCTACTTAACAAGCACTTGCCCCTACAGTCTTGCTAAGGCTACACGGGGGATCTTTGCCTTTGTGCACGTGCATGAGGGGAGCGGTGGCGCAGTGGTTAGCGACGCACTGCGCTACTTTGAACACCGAGTTTCGATTCCCGCTCACGGCCACCAACACAAAGTGGTGACCGATCGCCCAGCTTCTCCTACGTACCCGGCCGGGTATCGGGTAGGGTACGGGTATCGGGTAGGGCACGGGTATCGGGTAGGGTACGGGTAGGGTACGGGTACCGGGTAGGGTACGGGTACCGGGTAGGGTACGGGTACCGGGTAGGGCACGGGTATCGGGTAGGGTACGGGTAGGGTACGGGTACCGGGTAGGGTACGGGTACCGGTAGGGTACGGGTACGGGTAGGGTACGGGTACCGGGTAGGGTACGGGTACGGGTACGGGTAGGGTACGGGTACCGGGTAGGGTACGGGTACCGGGTAGGGTACGGGTACCGGGTAGGGTACGGGTATCCGGGTAGGGTACGGGTATCGGGTAGGGTACGGGTATCGGGTAGGGTACGGGTATCGGGTAGGGTACGGGTATCGGGTAGGGTACGGGTATCGGGTAGGGTACGGGTATCGGGTAGGGTACGGGTATCGGGTAGGGTACGGGTATCGGGTAGGGTACGGGTATCGGGTAGGGTACGGGTATCGGGTAGGGTACGGGTAGGGTACGGGTATCGGGTAGGGTACGGGTATCGGGTAGGGTACGGGTAGGGTACGGGTATCGGGTAGGGTACGGGTAGGGTACGGGTAGGGTACGGGTAGGTCGGGTAGGGTACGGGTATCGGGTAGGGTACGGGTATCGGGTAGGGTACGGGTTAGGGAGGGTACGGGTATCGGGTAGGGTACGGGTAGGGTACGGGTAGGGTAGGTACGGGTAGGGTACGGGGTACGGGTACGGGTATCGGGTAGGGTACGGTATCGGGTAGGGTACGGGTATCGGGTAAGGGTACGGGTATCGGGTAGGGTACGGGTATCGGGTAGCGGTACGGGTAGGGTACGGGTATCGGGTAGGGTACGGGTATCGGGTAGGGTACGGGTATCGGGTTAGGGTACGGGTATCGGGTACGGGTACGGGTAGGGTACGGGTATCGGGTAGGGTACAGGGGTTACGGGTAGGGTACGGGTATCCGGTAGGGTACGGGTATCGGTAGGGTACGGGTATCGGGTAGGGTACGGGTAGGTACGGGTATCGGGTAGGGTACGGGTATCGGGTAGGGAGACGGTATCGGGTAGGGTACGGGTATCGGTAGGGTACGGGTATCGGGTAGGGTAGCGGGTATCGGGTAGGTACGGTACGGGTAGGGTCAGCGGTAGGTACGGGGTAGGGTACGGGTATCGGGTAGGGTACGGGTATCGGGTAGGTCGGGTATCGGGTAGGGTACGGGTAGGGTCGGGTAGGGTACGGGTATCGGGTAGGGTACGGGTATCGGGTAGGGTACGGGTAGGGTACGGGCATCGGGTAGGTACGGGTAGGGTAGGGTACGGGTAAGGTACGGGTATCGGGTAGGGTACGGGTATCGGGTAGGGTACGGGTATCGGTAGGGTACGGGTATCGGGTAGGGTACGAGTATCTGGTAGGGTACGGGTATCGGGTAGGTAGGGTATCGGTAGGTACGGGTATCGAGTAGGGGTACGGGTATCTGGTAGGGTACGGGTATCGGGTAGGGTACGGGTATCGGGTAGGGTAGACGGGTATCGGGTAGGGTACGGGTATCGAGTAGGGTACGGGTATCTGGTAGGGTACGGGTATCGGGTAGGGCACGGGTATCGGGTAGGGTAAGGGTATCGGGTAGGGTACGGGTATCGGGTAGGGTACGGGTATCGGGTAGGGTAGAGGGTATCTGGTAGGGTACGGGTATCGGGTAGGGTAAGGGTTATCGGGTAGGGTATGGGTATCGGGTAGGGTACGGGTATCGGGTAGGGTAGACGGGTATCTGGTAGGGTACGGGTATCGGGTAGGGTACGGGTATCGGGTAGGGTAGACGGGTATCGGGTAGGGTATCGGGTAGGGTACGGGTATCGGGTAGGGTACGGGTATCGGGTAGGGTACGGGTATCGGGTAGGGTACGGGTATCGGGTAGGGTACGGGTAGGGTACGGGTAGGGTACGGGTAGGGTACGGGTATCGGGTAGGGTACGGGTATCGGGTAGGGTACGGGTAGGGTACAGGTACCCGATTGCGACCTCTGGGATGAAGCCATGTTGCAGGCGCCGGTGGGTTGATTCTAGGAACTTGAATTGTGAGAAGAGACAAGACGTTGGGAAATGAGTGACAAACGGTGACTCACCAGTGACTCACGGCCTACCCGTACCCGGCCGCACCAGGGTCGCAAACGGCTACCCGTACCCGGCCGGGTATGGGTAGCCGGGTATCGGGTAGGGTACGGGTATCGGGTACCCGTTTGCGACCTCTGCTATGCACTTTCCCCAGCAGCCTGTTCAAAGGCTACACGGGAGAGCTTTGTCTTTGTGTGTAACAGGGTGTGCAATATTTGTGCATGCGAGTGTACGTACGTGTGTATGTACATGTGTATTTGTGTGTGTACATTCATATGTATACATGTGTGTGTGTGTGTGACATCGTAGGGGTTCAGTGTGAATGACCGAGACTCATAGAGCCAGCCTAAGGCACCTATCAATATCTTAGGGGTTCAGTGTTAATGACTGAGGCACCTATCAATATCTTAGGGGTTCAGTGTTAAAGCACCTATCAATATCTTAGGGGTTCAGTGTTAATGACTGAAGCACCTATCAATATCTTAGGGGTTCAGTGTTAATGACTGAGGCACCTATCAATATCTTAGGGGTTCAGTGTTAATGACTGAAGCACCTATCAATATCTTAGGGGTTCAGTGTTAATGACTGAGGCACCTATCAATATCTTAGGGGTTCAGTGTTAATGACTGAGGCACCTATCAATATCTTAGGGGTTCAGTGTTAATGACTGAGGCACCTATCAATATCTGAGGGGTTCAGTGTTAATGACTGAGGCACCTATCAATATCTTAGGGGTTCAGTGTTAATGACTGAGGCACCTATCAATATCTGAGGGGTTCAGTGTTAATGACTGAAGCACCTATCAATATCTTAGGGGTTCAGTGTTAATGACTGAGGCACCTATCAATATCTTAGGGGTTCAGTGTTAAAGCACCTATCAACATCTTAGGGGTTCAGTGTTAATGACTGAGGCACCTATCAATATCTTAGGGGTTCAGTGTTAATGACTGAGGCACCTATCAATATCTTAGGGGTTCAGTGTTAATGACTGAGGCACCAATCAATATCTGAGGGGTTCAGTGTTAATGACTGAGGCACCTATCAATATCTTAGGGGTTCAGTGTTAATGACTGAGGCACCAATCAATATCTGAGGGGTTCAGCGTTAATGACTGAGGCACCTATCAATATCTTAGGGTTCAGTGTTAATGACTGAGGCACCTATCAATATCTGAGTGGTTCAGCGTTAATGACTGAGGCACCTATAAATATCTTAGGGTTCAGTGTTAATGACTGAGGCACCTATCAATATCTTAGGGGTTCAGCGTTAATGACTGAGGCACCTATCAATATCTTAGGGGTTCAGTGTTAATGACTGAGGCACCTATCAATATCTTAGGGGTTCAGTGTTAATGACTGAGGCACCTATCAACATCTTAGGGGTTCAGCGTTAATGACTGAGGCACCTATCAATATTTTAGGGGTTCAGTGTTAATGACTGAAGCACCTATCAATATCTTAGGGGTTCAGTGTTAATGACTGAGGCACCTATCAACATCTTAGGGGTTCAGTGTTAATGACTGAGGCACCTATCAATATCTTAGGGGTTCAGTGTTAATGACTGAGGCACCTATCAATATCTTAGGGGTTCAGTGTTAATGACTGAGGCATCTATCAACATCTTAGGGGTTCAGCGTTAATGACTGAGGCACCTATCAATATCTTAGGGGTTCAGTGTTAATGACTGAGGCACCTATCAATATCTTAGGGGTTCAGTGTTAATGACTGAGGCACCTATCAATATCTTAGGGGTTCAGTGTTAATGACTGAGGCACCTATCAATATCTTAGGGGTTCAGCGTTAATGACTGAGGCACCTATCAATATCTTAGGGGTTCAGTGTTAATGACTGAGGCACCTATCAACATCTTAGGGGTTCAGCGTTAATGACTGAGGCACCTATCAACATCTTAGGGGTTCAGTGTTAATGACTGAGGCACCTATCAACATCTTAGGGGTTCAGCGTTAATGACTGAGGCACCTATCAATATCTGAGGGGTTCAGCGTTAAAGACTGAGAGGCTCATAGAGCCAGCCTAAGGCATCCTCTAAATGAGCTAATCATATCCCTAACCAGCCAATGACTGATCTAACTAATGATCACTTTAACCAGCCAAAGACTGCTGTAATGATTGCCCTAACCAGCTATCCGGTGCCCTATACGAGCCAATCGACTCCCCCTGACCAACGATTGCCCTGTGACTTCTTGAACATCGCCCTGACCCAGCGAACAAGTGCCCCCGCTAACCCGCTCACATCTGCCCGAACCAGCGAGTGTGTCCTGACTTTCCACAACTCGCTACGAGACATCTCTTTTAGCAGTGGCAAAATATAGTGATAGGTTTTTTACCCTTTTAAACTGGTACAAAACTGACACCTTTATTCAAGGCATCATGTTTGCAATAACCACAACACAAGCAATCAAAATGCAAACAAAAAGAAACAACTCTGATGATGATAATGAAATGCACTGTCCTTGAAGTTGATTGGTCCACACCCGAGACAGCTTTCTTTAGAGCCTAGTCTCCATTGGTGTTGGACCAGATGACGCCAAAAGGCGTACAACTCAAAGACAGCGCACTATCAGAGTATTGAGAGCTCGGGGTGAAGCATTTACACTATGGGACCTCTCCTTTACCAGTGGCTAAATATAGTAGTAGGTTTTTACCCTTTTAAACTGGTACAAAACTGACACCTTTATACAAGGCATCATCATGTTTGCAATAACCACAACACAAGTAGTCAACAAAGCTAACAAAAAACACAACTCTGATGATGATAATAATGATATGCACTGTCCTTAAATGATTGGTCCACACCCGAGACGGCTTTCTTTAGAGCCTAGTAGGACTTCAAGGACAGTGCACATTATTATCATTATCAGCCTAGAAGTCCTACTAGGCTCTAAAGAAAGCCGTCTCGGATGTGGACCAATCAACTTCAAGGACAGTGCACATTATTATCATCATCAGAGTTGTGTTTTTCGTTTGCTTTTTTGACTACTTGTGTTGTGGTTATTGCAAACATGGTGCCTTGAATAAAGGTGTCAGTTTTGTACCAGTTGAAAGGGTAAAAACCTACTACTATATTTTTCCACTGGTAAAGGAGATGTCTCAGTGTAAATGCTTTACCCCGAGCTCTCAATACTCTGATAGTGCGCTGTCTTTGAGTTGTGCGCCTTTTGGCGTCATCTGGTCCAACGCCATGTGAGACTAGGCTCTAAGAAAAGCTGTCTCGGGTGTGGACCAATCAACTTCAAGGACAGTGCACATTATTATCATCATCAGAGTTGTGTTTTTCGTTTGCTTTTTTGACTGCTTGTGTTGTGGTTATTTCAAACATGATGCCTTGAATAAAGGTGTCAGTTTTGTACCAGTTGAAAGGGTAAAAACCTACTACTATATTTTTCCACTGGTAAAGGAGGTGTCTCAGTGTAAATGCTTTACCGAGCTCTCAATACTCTGATAGTGCGCTGTCTTTGAGTTGTGCGCCTTTTGGCGTCATCTGGTCCAACGCCATGTGAGACTAGGCTCTAAGAAAAGCTGTCTCGGGTATGGACCAATCAACTTCAAGGACAGTGCACATTATTATCATCATCAGAGTTGTGTTTTTTGTTTGCTTTTTCGACTACTTGTGTTGTGGTTATTGCAAACATGATGCCTTGAATAAAGGTATCAGTTTTGTACCAGTTTAAAAGGGTAAAAACCTACTACTATATTTCCACAATTCGCCGACGATCGCCCTCGTGTAACGAAGCCAGCGATCGTCCCTCACGAGCGATGGCTGCCCCCTCAACCAGGCTAATGAGTGGTCCTGGCATCTGGCTAATTAGCTAAGCTAGCTAAAACCACCCCTCCCTCCTTAACTAGCGGCACTAGCCTCTCCTAGCCACCCTAACCGACTATCGTGGCGCTGTGAGGGGGGCAAGGGGGGACCCCCCACCCCACTCCCCGTGGCGGTGTGCGGGTTTTGGGTGGGTTTCACACGGGCCGTACTTACAGGCAGAGTAGGGGGGTGGGTAGGTAGGTAGGGGAGAGGTCCAGGCAACGCCGAAATCACAGGGGCGAGGGGAGGGAGGGAGGGGGACGGGATGAGAAGAGAAAAAGAGTTCAAGATTCCGTTAGTTGCAGCGAACGGCGAGAATTCTGTCGCGTTCGTGGCCAGTAAACTTTTACGTTGGCAGGTCACAATGAACACCACTTTCAGTTGAGAATCGTATAACCGCCCGCACGCCCGCCCACCCACCCACAAGCGCACAGCATTTCAGGGGGCCAAATCAAATTAACCTCGCCTGCCCGCCCGCCACACCACCCTAGACCCCCCCTCTACCTCCTCCACCCCTACCACCACCACCACCACGACCACCACCACCACCACGACCACACTAGCTGGATCTATTTCGAGTTAAGTTGCTGCGGCGCCATATTATTAACATTCCTTCACTTTATTAATTCTAACCTTACTCCCCTCCCTTTGATGCTGCTAATCCTGCATAATGCACGGGCACAATGACCCTAAACCCCTCGCCAAACCTCCTACGCATTTCACAAGTAGTACTAATCGCATATCTCTGTATTTTTACATAAATATGCTAAATGTCTCTTGATATGTAAATTATTCTGTCAAGGCGCTCTTCCCCCTCCATCCCAGCTTAAATAGACGCTCCAAGCCCAGGATGTGTCATTCAGACTCTGTCTCCCCGACAGACCTGTTCTTCACCTGAGGACGGCTGCTTGCGATGTGGCCGAAACGTCGTGAGAATTGTATTTAATGATGTTTTATTTTTATTATTTTATTATTTCCCTTCTACGTGATGACTTTACCGAAAGAACCAAGAAGATGAATGCCTGCAGTCACGAAAGCTTTAAATCGAAATATAATTTATTTATTTCAATGATTGCTGAGCCAGAATCCATTAAATATACACTGCCAAGCTTGGTGGTGTTCATTCAGACTCTGCCTTCTCGACAGACCTGTTTCTCCACCTGAAGACGGCTGCTTGCGTTGTGGCCGAAACGTCGTGAGAATTATCAAATGTTTTATTTTTATTATTTTATTATCTCCCTTCTACGCGACGACTTTACCGACAGATCCCAAGAAGATGGCTGGATCGAATTCCCCGTGTCCGAAACATCGGGGGAAGAGAGCCTTCGAATAGTCGGCTTCGCGATGAAATTTCGGCCGCTATGCAGGGCTTCAAGTGGAGGTGGTTGGGAGTTTACATCTGGTGATAATGAAGACAGCCGTAGCTTGATTTTTACGAGGTTGTTTTGCAGCGATTCGTTCTTTGACTTTCTCCTATATTTTTCGCCCGCCCGCTCGCCCGCGCGCCCCTATCGTGGTCGTTTTGTACATCGAATGTCGTAACTTTCTAATCTCCGTGCCCTCTACTGGATAAAAGAGCTTTATAGATGATCAGATTCATTCTGGATTAATCAACGTTCTGATTCTGTTATGTGAATGCTGGAATGTTCTGACCTCATACTGGATATGTAAATAAAAGAGCTTAATAGATCATCAGATTCATTCTGGATTAATCAACGTTCTGATTCTGTGAATGCTGGAATGTTCTGAACCTCATACTGGATATGTAGATTAAATAGCTTCATAGATCATCAGATTCATTCTGGATTAATCAACGTTCTGAGTCTGTGAATGCTGGAATGTTCTGACCTCATACTGGATATGTAGATGAAAGAGCTTGATGGATTATCAGATTCATTCTGGCAAATCAATATTCTGATTCTGTGAATGTTGTTGTTACGTTCTAACCTCGTACCCCGAATGGATATCTGTAGATAAAAGCGCTTCACAGATCATCAAATTCATCCTGGATAAATCTATATTTCGATTCTGTCTGTAGCATGAAGGGGGGGGGGGGGGCAAAACAATGACAACTTCCACTGTCTTTCTTGGTTCTTTCGGTAAAGTCATCACGTAGAATGGAAATAATAAAATTTAAACATAATAAAATACAATTCTCACGACGTTTCGGCCACAACGCAAGCAGCCGTCCTCAGGTGAAGAACAGCGTCTGTCGGAAAGACAGGTGAAGAACAGGTCTGTCGAGAAGACAGCGTCTGAATGACACACCCAGGCTTGGAGCGTCTATTTAAGCTAGGTTGGAGGGGGGAAGAGCGCCTTGACAAAAGAATTTGCATATCAAGAAGAATTCAGCTTATTTAATTATTTTGTCAAGGCGCCCTTCCCCTCCAACCCAGCAGCTTAAATATACGCTCCAAGCCTGGGTGTGTCATTCAGACGCTGTCTCCCCGACAGACCTGTTCTTCACCTGAGGACGGCTGCTTGCGTTGTGGCCGAAACGTCGTGAGAATTATTAAATGTTTTATCTTTATTATTTTATTATTTCCCTTCTATGTGACTTTACCGAAAGAACCAAGAAGATGAATCCCTGCAGTCACGAAAGATAATTTCTTTCTTTCAATGATTGCTGAGGCAGAATCCATTAAATATACGCTGCCAAGCTTGGTGGTGTTCATTCAGACGCTGTCTCCCCGACAGACCTGTTCTTCACCTGAGGACGGCTGCTTGCGTGTGGCCTAAACGTCGTGAGAATTGTATTTTATAAATTTCGATTTAAAGCTTTCGTGAATGGCAGGGATTCATCTTCTTGGTTCTTTCGGTAAAGTCACGTAGAAGGGAAATAATAAAATAATAAAAATCAAACATAATAAAAATGAAACTATTGGAGTCTTATTCTGGCTTTGGCCTAGCCTCGGTTAATCAAAATGTAAACCCTGTAGGAGCCTTAGTCTGGGCCTGTGAGCCAGTGATTAACACTGGACCACTATGGGAGCCTTAGGTCTGGCTTTTGGAGAGCCCTCAGTTAATCCAAAATTAAACCCTGTAGGAGCCTCAGTCTGGCTGTGAGACAGTGATCAACACTGGACCACTATGGGAGTCTTAGTCTGGCTTTCAGAGCCTGGGTTATCAAAATTAAACCTGTAGGAGCCTCAGTCTGGCTGTGAGACAGTGATAACACTGAACCACTATGGGAGCCTTAGTCTGGCTTTGAGAGCCTCGGTTAATCAAAATTAAACCCTGTAGGAGCCTCAGTCTGGCTGTGAGACGTGATTAACACTGAACCACTATGGGAGCCTTAGTCT
>WFAB01002660.1:0-29787 GCA_018977245.1 Lethenteron camtschaticum | reverse complement strand
CACACTACACACACACTTACACACACTACACACACACTACACACACACTACATACACACACTACACACAACTACACACACACACTACACACACACACTACACACTACACACACTACACACACCACTACATAACCACTACCACTACACACACACTACACACACACCACTACAACACACACACTACACACACACTACACACACACACTACACACACACTCACACACCCACACTACACACCACTACACACCACACTACACACACACACTACACACACACTACACACACTACACACATACATCACACACTACACACACACACTACACACAACACTACACACACACTAACACCACTACACACCACACACTACACACACACTACACACACTACTACACACACACTACACACACACTACACACACACTACTACACACACTACATACACACCACTACACACACACTACACACACACACTACACACACACACTACACACACACTACAACACACACTACATACACACACTACACACACACACTACACACACACACTACACACACATACACACAACACTACACACACACACTACACACACACTACACACACACACACACAACTACATACACACACTACAACACTACACACACTACACACACACTACACACCACACACACTACACACACTACACACACACTACACACACACACTACACACACTACACACACACTACACACACTACACACACACTTACATACACACACTACACACACACACTACCACACACACACATACACATACACACACACACTACCACACACTACACACCCCACACACTACACCACACCAACTACACCACACCCACACTACTACACATACACACACACTACACACACTACACACACCACACCACACTACATACAACACTACACACACACTAACAAACACACCACTACACACACACACACTACACACACACTACACACACTACACACACACAACAACAAACAACACACCACAACTACACACACTACACACACACACTACATCACACCTACACACCTACACACACACTACACACACACACACACACACACTACACCACAAAAACAAAAACACACTACAAACACACACCTACAACACACACTACACCACCACACTACACACCCCTACACCACACACTACACACACACACACACACACACCACACACACACTACACACACACACTACACACACACTACAAACTACACAACACTACACACACACTACACCACCACACACTACACCACACACTACACACACCAACACACACACTACACCCCACACACACTACACCACCACACCACACCACACACACTACACACACACACACCCACCCCCCCACACTACACACACACTACACACACACACTACACACACTAACACACACTACACACACACACTACACACACACTACACACCACACTACACACACACTACATACACACACTACACACACACTACACCACACACTAACACACACTACACAACACACTACAACACACACTAACACAACACAACACCACACTACCAACACCACACACACACTACACAACACACACAACACACACACACACACACTACAACAACACACAACACACACACTACAACACACTACACATACACACACACTACACACACACTACACACACACACTACACTACATACACACACACTACATACCTACACACACATTACACACACACACACACTACACGCCACTACACACACTACACACACACTACACACCTACACACACTACACAACACTACACACACCACACACTAAACACACACTACACACACCACACACTAGACACACACTACACACACACACTACACTACACACACACTACATACTACACACACATTACACACACACACACACTTACACGCACTACACACACTACACACACACACTACACACACTACACACACACTACATACACACACTACACACACACTACACACACACTACACACACTACACACACACTACACACACACTACATACACACACTACAACACACACACTACACACCACACACTACACACACACTACATACACACACTACACACACACTACACACACACACTACGCACACACTACACACACTACACACACACTACATACACACACTACACACACACTACATACACACACTACACACCACTACACACACACTACACAGACACACAACATAAAACCCACACAACATAGCACACATCACACACACTGCACACACACAACACAGTACACACAACACAGTACACACAACACAGTACACGCACACTACACACAACATACAACACACACCACACAATACAGACACAATCCCTAACATACACACACACCACACACACACATGGTCTAACAAAGATCCCCCGTATAGCCTCTAACAGACTGTTGGGGCAAGTGCTGTAATTGATCACCTATGGAAGGCTGGAACGGCACACGAGGGGCTGGGTGGCCAGAACCACGCCCGGCCGCCTTTGTCTCCCCAGTGGCGATGTTTACACACCGCACCAGGTGCCCATTTTAGGCGGAGTCGACCTAGGGGAGGCCCAGGACCGGTTGAAATCATTGCCACTGGCGTTGGCCATGAGCGGGAATCAAATTCCGATCATCAGGTTCGTAGCGCAGTGCGCTAAACCACTACGCTGTCGCACCCCACACGTAACACGCATGTCACCTACATACACACATCTCGTAACACACATGTCACCTACATACACACATGTCACCTACATACACACATCACACACATCACACACACATCACTATGCAACACGCCATCACACCTTCTTGGTTCTTTCGGTAAAGTCACGTGGAAGGGAAATTAAAAAATTAAAAAAAGACAGACCTGTTCTTCACCTGAGGACAGCTGCTTGCGTTGTGGCCGAAACGTCGTGAGAATTGTATTTTATTGTGTTTTATTTTCATTATTTTATTACTTCCCTTCTACGTGACTTTTCCGAAAGAACCAAGAAGATGAATCCCTGCAGTCACGAAAGCTTTCAATCGATACGCATCACACCGTTTAACACACACCGTTTAACACACACCGTTTAACACACACCGTTTAACACACACCGTTTAACACACACCGTTTAACACACACCGTTTAACACACACCGTTTAACACACACCGTTTAACACACCCGTTTAACACACACCGTTTAACACACACCGTTTAACACACACCACACGGCATAACGCAAGCACACTCACACAGCAGATCATGGTCGTGCTATTCCACAGGTAGCAGGGCCCACCAAGCTACGAGCTATTTTGTGAGAGGCGACCTGACCACACACCACAATCACTCATCCAAGTGGCTGACATCGTCACACGTGGCGATTTCTCGCCGGAGCCGAATCATCTGAGAGCGCGTTGATTGTCTGTGCGGTGGGAGACGGGCAGACTCCCACCACACACTCACTCACACTCACTCACTCAAACTCATACTCACTCACACTCACTCAAACTCATACTCACTCACACTCACTCACACACACTCACACACTCACTCACACACACACTCTCACACTCACTCTCACACTCACTCACTCATTCACTCACTCACACTCACTCATTCACACACACACACTCTCACACTCACACACTCACTCACACTCACTCACACACACTCACTCACACACACTCACACACTCACTCTCACTCACACTCACTCATTGACTCATTCACTCACTCACACACTCACACTCACACACTCACTCACACTCACTCACTCATTCACTCACTCACACACTCACTCACACTCACTCATTCACACACACACACTCTCACACTCACACACTCACTCACACTCACTCACACACACTCACTCACACACACTCACACACTCACTCTCACTCACACTCACTCATTGACTCATTCACTCACTCACACACTCACACTCACACACTCACTCACACTCACTCACTCAAACTCACACTCACACACGCACTCACTCACACACTCACTCACACACACACTCTCACACTCACACACTCACTCACACTTACTCACTCACACACTCACTCACTCACACACTCACTCATTCACTCACTAACTCACACACTCACAACAACAACAACCGCCATTCGCCACTAAGTGGCGGTGACGTCACCACGACGCTTGTGCCAGGCCAAGTGCACCTTGAGGCCACGTGAAGTGTCGAACGCCCGCTGGCAGGAGGTCACGGGGCAGACCCAGCAGGTGCCACGGGTCGACTGACCGAGATGACCGAGATGACTGGCTGATGCACCACCTGTGCCCCCTACTGTGCCAACTTGCTGTGCTTTACCCACCCGGCGCTCCGCTCGTTGTTGTGAGCGTCGCTCCTCCGCCCTCCGTTGTTGTTGGAGGGCGACTGCCTCCAACTGCCCAGTAGCGTCCTTCACGAGCCTCCTCCACAGAGGCCGATCTTGACACCGCTGGTACCAGTCATCGGCAAGTCCACTCAGCTCCACGTCCTCCTATACCACATCACTCCATCTCTTCTCTAGTCCGTGTCACTCACACACTCACCCACTCACTCACCCACTCACCCACTCATTCACTCACTCATTCACTCACCCATCACTCCATCTCTTCTCTAGCCCGTGTCACTCACACACTCACCCACTCACTCACCCACTCACTCACTCATTCACTCACCCATCACTCCATCTCTTCTCCAGCCCGTTTAGCCCCCTCTATCCGATCAAACAGAAGCTGCTTAGGCATGCGGTTGTTGGGCATGCGGGCTCATGACACAGCCAACACAGCCTTGCCTGTCGGAGGAGCTCACTGATGTGAATGTGTCCAGATCTTTCAAGGATTTGTGAGCTCCTCACCGACGCAGATGTTCCATTAGAGGGGTCCACGTGTCAGAAGCATCAGAAAAGAGAGGGCATGACTGTGGCCGAGAAGACCCGAAGCTTCGTGCGGAAGATTTGCTGGTTTATCCAGGATGTTTCTAGATTTGAAGCTTTCGTGACTGCAAGGATTCATATTCTTAGGTTTTTTCGGTAAAGTCACGTAGGTAAAAAATTAAAATTAATAAAAGTAAAATAAAAATAAAATAAAAATCACGACGTTTCGGAGGCAACACAAGCTTCCGTCTTCAGGTGGAACCGTCACAGCACGATATCTGTATCAAGTGAGAGAAATTCCAAGATACAGCTATCGTGCTGTGACGGTTCCACCTGAAGACGGAAGCTTGTGTTGCCTCCAAAACGTCGTGATTTTTATTTTATATTTATTTTACTTTTATTAATTTTATTTTTCTACCTACGTGACTTTACCGAAAAAAACCTAAGAACAGGATGTTTCTGTTGCGTGTCGTCGCTTTAAGATCTTTCTCTGTTCAGATTTTGTTGTTGTGGTTGCACCCGACTCAAGAGCCGCATGGCTCACACGGATATACCTAATAAATGCAACCTGAGTGACAGACCAGGTAGCATCCGCACATCGTTACGCAACCGATGAAAACATAATGCCGCTCGACTGACTTGGAATGAGACCTCTGCTGTCAAACCGGATCTGGTCATCAGAACACTGTCCAGGTATGGGAAACTCTCCACTCTATTCACAACTACTCCATCACCAATGGGGAGTTGTGGGAGTGGAGTATCCGATGGTACAAGATACCCAGGCAGGTGCTTAGTTTTGGTGGGGCTGATGGTAAGACCCCACCTCTTAATGGCACGCTCCAGGTTCAGCAGCAGCACTTCCAACTCCTCCTCTGAGTGAGCAGCAATTACCAGATCATCGGCATACGTAACATGGTTGACCAATAGGGAGCCATCCCTCGACTGCACCAATGCATCGATCACCCTCCCATTGTATCTGTACCTAATGGAAATTCCTCTAGTACAGCCATCGAAGGCTTCACGAACTCCGTGGTCCAAATAGATGTTCAATAATGTGGGAGCCAGAGGACATCCCTGTCGCACACCAAGGTGAACAGGGAATGGCTCCGACTCCTGACCTCAGAGCTTTGCCCACCATCATGAAGGTCCTTAATGGTCATGAGGAGAGAGTCAGGGTCTCGCAAAGCACGAAGAACAGCCCAGAGCTCTGGCCTGTTGATGGTATCATAGGCCTTGACCAACAACCTACACTTCTGCTGGAGCAGACAAAGAAAGAGAAAATTGCGTCCGTGCAAGATCGCCTTTCTCTGCACACTGAGGAGGGAGATGCCCCTGTAGTTGCTACAATCTGTGGGGTTCCAAGCATCCTTCCAACCCTGTGGAACCCGTCCTGTGGTCCAGACGGTTGTGATGATGTCACGTAGGGCAGTCCGCACACAGACGCCACACTCCCCCAGAATTTCGTTTGCGAGATCATCTGGTCTCAGACTCCGGATCGCCCCTCGTTCCTCCTCCACAGATGGCACCTCAGCGAAGCACACAGAAGGAGGGTGGCTACTTCTGCCAATATCTGAGGCACCGCAGCCCCATGATGTTATCTGGGCTGAGGGATTTCCCCTCCCCCAGGACTTCACAGAAATACTCTTGAAACCTGCAGGCCAATTCCTGGAGCGGTCGGAGATCGGGTCACGGTTAATTCCCTTGAAGACGGTGATAGGTGAGGCGCTGCAAGTTACTTTCTTGATGGAATTAAGGATTGATATAACACACACACGCATCTACTTACAGATACACGCATCATATAACACACACACACGCATCTCGTAACACACACATCATCACACACATACATCTTCTAACACACACACGCATCTACTTACACACACGCATCTCGTAACACACACATCATCACACACATACATCTTCTAACACACACACGCATCTACTTACACACACACACGCATCTCGTAACACACACATCATCACACACATACATCTCCTAACACACACACGCATCTACTTACACACACACACGCATCTCGTAACACACACATCATCACACACAAACATCTCCTAACACACACACGCATCTACTTAAACACACACACGCATCTCGTAACACACACATCATCACACACATACATCTTCTAACACACACACGCATCTACTTACACACACACACGCATCTCGTAACACACACATCATCACACACAAACATCTCCTAACACACACACGCATCTACTTACACACACACACGCATCTCGTAACACACACATCATCACACACAAACATCTCCTAACACACACACGCATCTACTTACACACACACACGCATCTCGTAACACACACATCATCACACACAAACATCTCCTAACACACACACGCATCTACTTACACACACGCACGCATCTCGTAACACACACATCATCACACACATACATCTCCTAACACACACACGCATCTACTTACACACACACACGCATCTCGTAACACACACATCATCACACACATACATCTTCTAACACACACACGCATCTACTTACACACACACGCATCTCGTAACACACACATCATCACACACATACATCTTCTAACACACACACGCATCTACTTACACACACACACGCATCTCGTAACACACACATCATCACACACATACATCTCCTAACACACACACGCATCTACTTACACACACACGCATCTCGTAACACACACATCATCACACACAAACATCTCCTAACACACACACGCATCTACTTACACACACACACGCATCTCGTAACACACACATCATCACACACAAACATCTCCTAACACACACACGCATCTACTTACACACACACACGCATCTCGTAACACACACATCATCACACACAAACATCTCCTAACACACACGCATCTACTTACACACACACACACGAAATCTACTTACACACACACACGCATCATATAAAACTTGATCCGTGAGCGCGGACTAGCGAGGGAGATTCTACCTTCTCGGCAACCCGCGCCCACAACTCATCCTTGCAGCGCCGCACGGCTCTCCGAACCTGCGAGAAAAGTCTGTGCTAAGGCCTCCTCGTTCTCCGATGTTGTATTTTTTAAATGACGGGAGGTTGGAGCTTTCGTTTTCCCTCGGCCAGCTGGAACACTTCCTCTTTCAGATCGGGTCTCTGGGGAAGTCTGGACTGCATACCCAATGCAGACATTGCAGCTGCGTGAGCCGCATATCATCACACACACACACACAAATCTCCTAACACACACACACGCATCATATAACACACACACACATCTCCTAACACACACGCATCATCTAACACACACACGCATCTACTTACACACACACGCATCATCTAACACACACACGCATCTACTTACACACACACGCATCATCTAACACACACACAAATCTCCTAACACACACGCATCATCTAACACACACACGCATCTACTTACACACACACGCATCTCCTAACACACACACACATCTACTTACACACACACACGCATCATCTAACACACACACAAATATCCTAACACACACGCATCTACTTACACACACACATCTCCTAACACACACGCGCATCATCTAACACACACACACGCATCTACTTACACACACACGCATCATCTAACACACACAAACGCATCTCGTAATACACACATCATCACACACACACAAATCTCCTAACACACACGTATCTACTTACACACACACGCATCTACTTACACACACACACGCATCATCTAACACACACACGCATCTCGTAACACACACATCATCACACACACACACGCATCATCTAACACACACACATCACACACACACACGCATCATCTAACACACACACGCATCTACTTACACACACACACGCATCATCTAACACACACACGCATCTACTTACACACACACACGCATCATCTAACACACACACGCATCTCGTAACACACACATCATCACACACACGCATCATATAACACACACACACGCATCTACTTACACACACACGCATCATATAACACACACACACGCATCTCGTAACACACACATCATCACAAACACACAAATCTCCTAACACACACACGCATCTACTTACACACACACACACGCATCATCTAACACACACACGCATCTCGTAACACACACAGACGCATCATCTAACACACACACGCATCTACTCACACACACATAAAATAACACACATACTCATCATACACGCACACACATACATCACATACCATGTAACACATCGCATAACAAACACATCATACGTACATAGACATACAGAGATCCCCGTATAGCCTGAACAGACTGTAGGGGCAAGTGCTGTTAGCGAGCACCTATGAAGGCCGGCACGGCACACGAGGGGGTGGGTGGCCAGAACCACGCCCGGCCGCCTTTGTCTCCCCAGTGGCGATATTTACTGCACACCGCACCAGGTACTCCTTTTAGGCTGAGTTGACCTAACGGAGGCCCGAGATCGGTTCAGATAATCGTCACCGGTGTTGGGCGTGTGCGGAAATCGAACTCGGGTCGCCGGGTATCGAAGCACAGCGTAGCGCTAACTGCTGCACCACCGCTCCCCCTCATCATACATATCACACACATCATACATATCACACACATCATACATATCACACACATCACACACATCACACACACACACATCACACACACACATCATACACACATCATACATATCACACACACACATCATACATATCACACACACCACACACACACACCACACACACACATCACACACACACATCACACACACACACATCACACACACATCACACACACATCTCACACACACACATCACACACACATCACACACACACACATCACACACACACACATCACACCCAGATCTCTCGGGTTCGAATCCGACAGGCTGCCCTGGTTAACAATCGCCGCGGACTCCGTCACCGTCGAAGTTAAACGTCGTGCTGCGTCATTCGCTCGAGAAGGCCGGCAACACACCGGCTCGAGCATTTTACAAATTTGGAAAATAAAACAGTAAACGCCCTTAGAATGCATTGTTAGCGAGCACCTATTACAGCCGTCGCGGCCTATGAAAGGGCCTGATGTGGCCAGTACGACGCCCGACCGCCTTTGTCTCACCCGAAGTTTACACATCGCACCAGGTACTCATTCGGCAATATTTGGTGTCTTTTCTTGGATTTTCTGTTTGCACATAGTCACTTTAAGATGTTTTTTTGTTCATGTTTTAGGTTTTTTTGGTTGTTGCGGTTGCACCCGATTCAAGAGCCGATTGGCTCACAGGGCTATATACCTAATACATGAAACTTGAAACTTGATTTAAGGCTGAGTGGATCCTTGGGGATCCTCCCAGGACCGGTTCGGATATTCGTCACCGATGGTATTGGTGAGGCCATGAGCGGGAATCGAACTCGGAAGGCCCGGGTTCGTAGCGCAGTGCGCTAACCGCTGCGCCACCGCTCCCCACACACAGGTACGCACACAGCCGTGGAGGTAAAGACCCCCACTACCCCCCCCCCTTGCCTCCACCAGGAATCGTCGGTCTGAGTGTCCGGCAGCCGTATCGAGTCATCCGCAGCCCCGTAGGCCACGTGTGATTGTAAAAGCCAGTCAACATGCCTGTGTCGGGTCCAGTATTGATTGCGTGAGTGTGTGTCTGTGAGTGTGTGTCTGTGAGTGTGTGTGTCTGTGTGTGTGTCTGTGAGTGTGTCTGTGTGTGTGTCTGTGAGTGTGTCTGTGAGTGTGTGTGAGTGTGCGTGTGAGTGTGTGAGTGTGCATGTGTGAGTGTGTGTGTGAGTGTGTCTGTGTGTGTGTATGTGTGTGTGAGTGTTTCTGTGTGTGTATGTGTGTGTGTCTGTGAGTGTGTCTGTGAGTGTGTGAGTGTGTGTGAGTGTGTGAGTGTGTATGTGAGTGTGTCTGTGAGTGAGTGTGTGAGTGTGTGTCTGAGTGTGTGTGTGTCTGTGAATGTGTATGTGTGTGAGTGTGTGTCTGTGAGTGTGTCTGTGTGTGTGTGCGTGTGAGTGTGCGTGTGAGTGTGTGTGTGAGTGTGTGTGTGAGTGTGCGTGTGAGTGTGCGTGTGAGTGTGTCTGTGTGTGTGTCTGTGAGTGTGTCTGAGTGTGTGTGTGTCTGTGAGTGTGTCTGTGAGTGTGTGTGAGTGTGCGTGTGAGTGTGTCTGTGAGTGTGTGAGTGTGTCTGTGTGTGTATGTGAGTGTGTGAGTGTGCGTGCGTGTGGGGGGGGGGGGTGCAGGGCCAATTTTCGATTGACCATTCCCCTCGTGGCGTTTGTAGCCACCGCAGCGGCCAAAGGAGGTTCTGGATGGATGCGAGGGGCTGGTAACCCCTCCACCTTCAATTAATTACCACTAAATCACGAAAGAATATCCAACTAAGCTTGTGCCGGAGGCCCCGGGGGGGGGGGGGGAAACAGGCGTCTATGGCGTCTCCTGGCCATACCCCATTTGGCGGAGTCAGTAGACTGAATCTCCGTACCCTCGGGGTTCCTCCAGAAACAGAAAAAAACACTGCGGGTGGCCACATGAAATGTTCGAACGCTCACTGCGGAGGAGAGGCTGCCACTCTTCTGTTGGGATCTGGACTGGTACCGCCTGGATCTCTGTGGTTTTCAGGAGGTCCGGTGGACCGGCTCTGGCTCCTGCCACCATGAGGGGTAGACAGTCCTCTACTCGGGGAAGGAGACTCCCAAACAACAGGGAGTGGCTCTTCTTCTGAACAAAAGAGCGTCAGGTATGGGAAGCTCTAAGTCCCAAACTACTTGGGCTCGCCTTCCGATCAACCAGAGGCGAGGAGTGGTGTTCGTGGTTACTTATGTCCCCACTGAAGATGAACATCAGTGGAGAGATGAAGGCAAGGCCGATGAGTCAAGATGCCTTCTATGACCTCCTGTCACAGGTGCTGGCTAAAGTGGCCCCTCGGGATAGAGTCATCCTGTTGGGTGACTACAATGCCAGAGTTGGTCATGATGCTGGCACCTAATCTGGAGTGATTGGAAGGCATGGGCCAGATCAGCTCGATAACAACGGTAGGAAGCTGCTCGACTTTTGTGCAGCCCATGGGCTTGTAATTACCAACACGCTTTTCCGGCATCGGCGCATCCACACAACATCATGGATGCATGCTGGGTCCAAACAAGAACATCTGCTGGACTATATAGTGACGGAACAGCAGATGCGGGTCCATGTCTTTAACACCAGGACCTACCGTGGAGCTGATCTGCCCACTGACCAACGACTTGTCATCTGTAAGATGCGCCTGCCATTCTTCCACTCCGGTGGTGGGTGTTCACCTAGGACAAGACCTCATTTAAACCCAAAGTGGCCTGGTCTCAGCTAGCTGATGAAAGTTGCAAGCGAGAAATTCATCATCGCTTGCAGCTGGGGTTGGCATCATTCCCCACCTCTCCGTATGTCGCGGGGAAATTGGCGAGGTTTAGGACTGTGGCTCATGCAGCTGCAATGGCTACATTGGGTACACGGTACAGACCTCCCCAGAGAGCCTGGCTTACATGGGAGGTGTTCAGGCTGGCTGAGAAAAAGCGACAGGCCCACTCTCATCGTCTACAGCATCCTACGTCAGAGAACGAGGAGGCTTACCGCAGCCTTCGCTCTGAGGTTCAGAGAGCCGTGAGGCGCTATAATAATGGGTGGTGGTCACGGGTTGCTGAGCAGATGGAATCTGTCTCAGTGATCTGCGATCACAAATCATTCTTTAATTCCATCAAAAAAGTAACGTGCAGCGCCACGCCTATCACCACCATTAGGGGACAAAAACTGTTATCTAATATCCACCTCTCGGAATAGGTTATCAGATTTTCTCAGCATTTATGTGAGGTCTTGGGGGAGGGGAAATCCCTCAGCTTGGAAAACATCATGAGGCAAAGAGGGGATGACCCTGCTGAGGCTGCGGTGCTTCAAATATTGGAAGAATAAGTCACCTCCTGTGAGTGGCTGGCTGAGGTACCATCTGTTGAGGAAGTACCGAAGGCGATCCAAAGTCTGAGGATCAGGAAAGGCACCGGGCAGAGATGATCTCCCAAACGAAATGTTGGGGGAGGGTGGCGTTTGTGCAGATACTGCGCGACATGACATAATAACAGTCTGCACTACTGGACGGGTTCCGCAGGATTAGAAGGTGGTCCCCCTCTTTGCGTGGAACAACTACAGGGGCATATCACTCCTCAGTGTGCCGGGAAAGATTCTAGCAAGGATTGTTCAACATCACCTTGCCAGGCACGCTGAGGAGAAGATTGCGGAGCCCCAATGTGGTTTCAGGAAAGGGTGGTCCGGCACAGATGCCATATTTTTGTCGGTTTGCTACAGCAGAGGTGTGGAGAATTCCAACAAGACCTACATCTTTGCTGTATTAACCTGGTCAAGGCCTATGATACCATCACTAGGCCTGGGCTCTGGGTTGTTCTTCGTTCTTTCAGAGTCGCTGACTCTCTGCTTACAATCATTAAGAACAGTCATGATGGTGAGCAGGCCCGGGTAAAACTACGTAGCCAGGAGTCAGCTCCATTCCCTGTACACCTTGGGGTGCGACAGGGATGTCCTCTGGCTCCCACATTATTTAACATCTATTTCTCCCACGTAGTTCGCGAAGCCTTCAATGGCTGTACTGGAGGAATTTTCATCTGGTACAGATACAATGGGAGGCTGATCAATGCCCGAGTGCGGTCAAGGGATGACTCCCTATTGGTCAGCTATGTTACGTATTCCGATGATCTGGTGATTGCCATTCACTCAGAGGAGGAGTTCGAGGTACTGCTGCTAAACCTGGAGTATGCCTCTAAGAGGTGGGGTCTTACCATCAGCCCCACCAAAACTAAGCACCTGTCTAGGTATTTTGTACCATCGGACACTCCACCCCCACAATTCCCAATTTGTGATGGGCCAGTTGTGAAGAGAGTGGAGAGTCTCCCATACCTGGGCAGTATGCTCATGATCGGCTCCGGTTTGACAGCCGAGGATTCACTTCAAATCAGTCGAGCGGCATTATCTTTTCATCAGCTGCGTAACGCTGTGTGGAAGATACCTAGTCTATCACTCAGCATGAAGCTTCAGGTCTTCTCAGCCATGGTCATGACCTCCCTTCTATACGCTTGCGAAACGTAGACCTCCCTAATAGAACATCTTTGCCAGTTAGGAACATTTAGGCTGGCCTGTCTACGATCCATCCTGGGTTTAACCAGGCTGGATTGTGTGAGGAGCTCACAAATCCTTGAAAGATCTGGACAAAGTCCCATCGGTGAGCTCCTCCGGCAGGCAAGGCTGCGTTGGCTGGGTCATGTAGCCCGCATGCCCAGCCACCGCATGCCTAAACAGGTTTTGTTCGGCCAGATAAAGGGGGCTAAACGGGCGTGGCACGGGCTAGAGGAGAAATGGAGTGATGTGGTACAGGAGGACGTGGAGCTGAGTGGACTTGCCGATGACTGGTACCAGCGGTGTCAAGATCGGCCTCTGTGGAGGAGGCTCGTGAAGGACGCTACTGGAGAGGAGCGACGCTCACAACAACGAGCGGAGCGCCGGGTGGCTAAAGCACAGCAAGTTGGCACAGTAGGGGACACAGATGGTGCATCAGCCAGTCGTCTCAATCAGTCGACCCTTGGCACCTGAGTCTGGCCCGTCACCTCCTGCCGGCGGGCGTTCGACACTTCACGTGGCCTCAATATGCACATAGCCTGGTGTGTGAGTGTGTGAGTGTCTGTGTGTCTGTGAGTGTGCGTGTGGTTGTGAGTGTGTCTGTAAGTGTGTCTGTGAGTGTGCGTGTCTGTGAGAGTGCGTGTGAGTGTGGCTGTGTGTGTGTCTGTGATTTTGTCTGTGAGTGTGCGTGTGTCTGTGAGTGTGTCTGTCAGTGTGTCTGTGAGTGTGCGTGTGGTTGTGAGTGTGTCTGTAAGTGTGTCTGTGAGTGTGCGTGTGTCTGTGAGTGTGCGTGTGTCTGTGTGTCTGTGAGTGTGTGTGGCTGTGAGTGTGGCTGTGATTGTGTCTGTCAATGTGTCTGTGAGTGAGTCTGTGTGTCTGTCAGTGTGTCTGTGAGTGTGCGTGTGGTTGTGAGTGTGTCTGTAAGTGTGTCTGTGAGTGTGCGTGTGTCTGTGAGTGTGCGTGTGTCTGTGTGTCTGTGAGTGTGTGTGTGGCTGTGAGTGTGGCTGTGATTGTGTCTGTCAATGTGTCTGTGAGTGAGTCTGTGTGTCTGTCAGTGTGTCTGTGAGTGTGCGTGTGGTTGTGAGTGTGTCTGTAAGTGTGTCTGTGAGTGTGCGTGTGTCTGTGAGTGTGCGTGTGTCTGTGTGTCTGTGAGTGTGTGTGTGGCTGTGAGTGTGGCTGTGATTGTGTCTGTCAATGTGTTTGTGAGTGAGTCTGTGCTTCTGTCAATGTGTCTGTGAGTGAGTCTGTGCGTCTGTCAATGTGTCTGTGAGTGAGTCTGTGTGTCTGTGAGTGTGTCTGTGAGTGTGCGTGTGTCTGTGAGTGTGCGTGTGTCTGTGTGTCTGTGAGTGTGTGTGTGGCTGTGAGTGTGGCTGTGATTGTGTCTGTCAATGTGTCTGTGAGTGAGTCTGTGCGTCTGTCAATGTGTCTGTGAGTGAGTCTGTGTGTCTGTGAGTGTGTCTGTGAGTGTGTCTGTGAGTGTGGGAAGCCGTAGTGGTGCAGCGGTTATCGCGGCATCACGAATTCGATTCCCGCTCACAGTCACCAACACCAGTGACGATTATCTGAACCGGTCCTGGGCTTCCCCCTCCCTTAGGTCGACTCAGCCTCAAATGAGTACCCTGTGCGGTGTGTAGTAAACATCGCAACTCGGGTAACAAAGGCGACCGGGCCTGGTGCTGGCCACCCACCCCCTCCGGCCTTCATAGGTGCTCGCTAACAGCACTTGCCCCAACAGTCTGTTAAGGCTACACGGGAGATCTTTGTCTTTGTATATGTGTGTGTGTGTGTGTTTGTGTAGTCAGCAACGCATTTGTAAATCAAAACTGGGGACCCGTTATTTGCTTGGCAGAGGCTTGCGGGGCATTGTTTTAAAACCGTGATTTTAATTAAATTGTTCGGGCATTTTCGTTTCCATCAGCAGGCGATGTAAATCACCACGAAGCGTGGCTCTGGCGCCAGCGAACACCCCCAGGACCACGTGACCCTCCGTGTGGCCCTCCACGTGACCCACCACGTGGCCCACCACGTGACCCACCACGTGGCCCACCGCGTGGCCTTCCATGTGACCCACCACGTGGTCCTCCACGTGACCCACCACGTGACCCTCCACGTGACCCACCACGTGGTCCTCCACGTGGTCCTCTACGTGGTCCTCCACGTGACCCACCACGTGGCCCTCCACGTGACCCACCACGTGGCCCTCCACGTGACCCATCGCGTGACCCACCACGTGACCCACCACGTGGTCCTCCACGTGACCCACCACGTGGTCTTCCGTGTTGCTCACCGCGTGGCCCTCCCCGTAGCTCCCCGCGTGCCTCACCGCGAAACTAAACTAAACTCACCATTGGAACCTCATTTGCCAGTAAAAAATATGATAATTGGTTTTTTACCTTTCTATCTAGCTCTCATACTCTGATGGTGCATTGTCTTTGAGTTGTGCGCCTTTTGACGTCATCTGGTCCAACACCATGTGAGACTGGGCTCTAAGGAAAGCTGTCTCGGGTGTGGACCAATCAACTTCAAGGACAGTGCATACATTATCATAGTTAGGTTTTTTGTTTGCATTATGGCTGCAGGTATTGTGGTCTATGCAAACATGACTCCTTGTACAAAAGGTGTCGGTTTTGTTGCCAGATAGAAGGGTAAAAAAACAATTATCATAAACTAAACTCCTTTAAATACCAAACTGAACGATGTTTTATTTGATCAGATAAGGCCCCACTGAGCTACGTAGCTCTTATTCACAAGCGGCCACAAATGACATCACGTGGAAGTGTCCAGCAGCAGCAGCAGCAGCCGAATGACTCTAAACGCGTGACGTTGATTCTAAATGTGAAGCGAAAGATCGGAGGACCCGGGGAAAAAAATCCATACGACCGCGGGAGAGAGAAAGAGAGCGGGGGGGGGAGGGGAAACAAACACACGAACTTCAAATATACAACATGCCTATGTGTCGTCAGGGTCCGGGATCGAGCCCACGACCTCCTGCGTACCAGGCGAGATAGGTAACAATCTCGCGCATGGCGCGTTATTCGTGGAGCGAGGACGGGGGGGGGGGCATGGGGGGGGAGGGGGTGCAACAATACCCCCCCCCTCCCACCCCGTTGAAATGTTCATCACAGGAGACGCGATCTGACAGACGAAGCGCTTTTATCTGCACGCGTTCCTGCGGAGGCCGCCGCGTTTGTGAGCCACGCGGCGTTTGAAGCATCGCTGGCGATGGCGAAGACAGCAGCAGCAGCAGCAAGAACAACGATTGCCAGGGCTCACGTCGTGCTCGTGATTAATTAAAATAAGAAACACTTTTCTCTTTTCAAACCCCACGCATCGCAGTTCGCGGCGCATGCTTTTGAAGTTCAGAACAAGGAAAGCGACGAACATCAACCACCGATAACCAGATCACTCCCCCACCCCGCTCCCGCTCCGCCCGGTTCCCTAATCCCGGCATCCCTCCCCGCCTCGTAATCCTTCACACGTACGTGCCGTACACTCCCTGTGATCCGTTTAAGTCCAGGTTCAAACGACCGCCTTTATCTACTGCCGATGTCTCTCTCTCTCTCTCTCGATTGCCTCTGAGCTGGCTTCAATAGAACGACATGAGACGCCACGGTGGCTATGAGATGTTAACTACCTCGCCTGGTACACAGGAGGTCGTGGCTTCGATCCCGACCCTGACGCCTGCTGTATATTTGGAGTCTGCATGTCTCTCTCTCATCATCATCACGGTAGCTAGGAGATGTTAACTACCTCGCCTGGTGTGCAGGAGGTCGTTGGTTCGATCCCGACCCTGACGCCTGCTGCTGTATATTTGGAGTGTCTCTCCTCCCGTGGTAGCGTGGATTTTTCTCCGGGTCCTGCCGTTTTTCCCCTCCACGTTTAGAACCAACATCACCACGCGTTTAGAGAGTCTTTGACCACCGCTATAAATGTGCACACAACAATGATAAGGCGACTTCGTCGGGTTTTCATTTGTGATGACCAGGTCGCTTCTGATCAAAAAGAGCTACACAGCTTAGTGGAGCCTTACCCTGGTACGTTTTTTTGTTATTGTTGTTTAAATTTTGATTTAAAGCTTTCGTGACTGCAGGGATTCATATTCTTGGTTCTTTCGGTAAAGTCACGTAGAAGGGAAGTAATAAAATAATAAAAATAAAACACAATAAAATAATTCTCACGACGTTTCGGCCACAACGCAAGCAGCCGTCCTCAGATGGAGAACAGGGCTGTCGGGGAGAATTATTTTATTGTGTTTTATTTTTATTATTTTATTACTTCCCTTCTACGTGACTTCACCGAAAAAACCAAGAAGATGAATCCCTGCAGTCACGAAAGCTTTAAATCGAAATATGATTGCTTGTGTTGCAGTCGAAACGCCGTGAGAATTTTTCTTGTTTGATATTTTTTATTATTTCCCTTCTACGTGACTTTACCGAATGAACCAAGAAAATGTTGAGTTTAAGTTTATTAAGAGGCACATTCTCGCTTTGTTCGCCGTGTGGTCTGCTATCCGCACTCCATCTCCCTATCAACCACAACTCTCCAACTGGGTTCCCCGTGTCGATGTCCCTTCAGCTGCTTTGTCCACATCCGAGCGAGGACTTCGCATCTACGGAAGAAAAACATTTAAAACGGCGCGTTCGGGATGGTAACGAACACTCGCAGCCGGCGTTTCGCGTCACACGCCGATTAAATATCGGCTCAGCAAACCGATGTTTAACAATTGCAGGTATCTTCTCCTACTTTATAAACAACCGAGGTAAACCGAAACTAAACCATCAACTCTTTTTTATTTTACCCGGTGAGGCTAACCGAGCTATTTCGCTCTTTTTTTCTTCCAGAAAGCCGCCTGGCTCATGATCACGTACAGAAAGCCAGAAACTCTAAAACGCGTGATGTTGTTTCTAAATTTGGAGAGGGGGTGGGGGGTGAACCAGACGGACCCGGAGACAAAATCCGCGCAATCAAATGGAGAGAGAAAGACACGCAAACTCCAAATAAAACAGCAGCAGGCGTCAGGGTCGGGATCGAACCCACGACCTCCTGTAGGCCATGCGAGGTAGTTAACATATCCTAGCCACCGTGATGATGATGAGAGAGAGAGAGAGACACGCAAACTCAAAATATGCAGCAGCAGGCGTCAGGGTCAGGATCGAAGCCACGACCTCCTGTACACCAGGCGAGGTAGTTAACATCTCCTAGCCACCGTGATGATGATGAGAGAGAGACACGCAAACTGCAAATACACAGCAGGCGTCAGAGTCTGGATCGAACCCACGACCTCCTGCACACCAGGCGAGGTGGTTAACATCTCCTAGCCACCGTGATGATGATGAGAGAGAGAGAGACACGCAAACTCCAAATATACAGCAGCAGGCGTCAGGGTCGGGATCGAAGCCACGACCTCCTGCACACCAGGCGAGGTAGTTAACATCTTCTATCCACCGTGATGATGATGAGAGAGAGACACGCAGACTCCAAATACACAGCAGGCGTCAGGGTTTGGATCTAACCCACGACCTCCTGTACACCAGGCGAGGTAGTTAACCTCTCACCACAGAGAGAGAGAGACACGCAGACTCCCAATAAAACAACAGGCGTCAGGGTCGGGATCGAACCCACGACCTCCTGTACACCAGGCGATGTAGTTAACATCTCACCACAGAGAGAGAGAGAGACACGCAAACTCCCAATAAAACAGCAGGCGTTAGGGTCGGGATCGAACACACGACCTCCTGCACACCAGGCGAGGTAGTTAACCTCTCACCACATGTTTGTAAAGACGTCTGCACGATACATTCAGTTGCACGCGACCGAGCCGAGCAACCCGATCGCCCCAGCGCGTGTGGAGGTGCGGCTCGACATCTGCAAGTGTCCATCGGTGCGATCGCGTTCAGCACCAGGGAGAGCTCCGCCTCTGTGCACCATCATCAGCTGTGCGTGGTCGTCAGCTGTGCGTGGTCAGGAGCTGTGCACCATCATCAGCTGTCCGTGACCGTCAGCTGTGCGTGGTCGTCAGCTGTGCACCATCATCAGCTGTGCGTGGTGATCAGCTGTGCACCATCATTAGCTGTGCGTGGTCAGGAGCTGTGCACCATCGTCAGCTGTCCGTGGCCGTCAGCTGTGCGTGGTCGTCAGCTGTGCACAATCATCAGCTGTGCACCATCATCAGCTGTGCACAATCATCAGCTGTGCACCATCATCAGCTGTGCGTGTTCGTCAGCTGTTCGTGGTCGTCAGCTGTGCGTGACAGTCAGCTGTGCGTGATCTTCACGTGACCGTCAGCTGTGTGTAACCGTCAGCTGTGCGTGGTGATCAGCTGTGCGTGATCAGCTGTGCACCATCATCAGCTGTGCACCATCATCAGCTGTGCGTGACCGTCAGCTGTGCATGGTCAGCTGTGCGTGACCGTCAGCTGTGCGTAACCATCAGCTGTGCGTGATCGTCACGTGACCGTCAGCTGTCCGTGACCGTCAGCTGTGCGTGATCGTCAGCTGTGCACCATCATCAGCTGTGCGTGATCGTCAGCTGTGCACCATCATCAGCTGTGCGTGGTCGTCAGCTGTGCGTGGTCATCAGCTGTGCACCATCATCAGCTGTCCGTGACCGTCAGCTGTGCGTGATCGTCACGTGACCGTCAGCTGTGTGTAACCGTCAGCTGTGCGTGGTGATCAGCTATGCGTGATCAGCTGTGCGTGGTCATCAGCTGTGCATGGTCAGTTGTGTGTGACCGTCAGCTGTGCGTAACCGTCAGCTGTGCGTGATCGTCACGTGACCGTCAGCTGTCCGTGACCGTCAGCTGTGCGTGATCGTCACGTGACCGTCAGCTGTGTGTAACCGTCAGCTGTGCGTGGTGATCAGCTATGCGTGATCAGCTGTGCGTGGTCATCAGCTGTGCATGGTCAGTTGTGTGTGACCGTCAGCTGTGCGTAACCGTCAGCTGTGCGTGATCGTCACGTGACCGTCAGCTGTCCGTGACCGTCAGCTGTGCGTGATCGTCACGTGATCGTCAGCTGTCCGTGACCGTCAGCTGTGCGTGATCGTCACGTGACCGTCAGCTGTGCACCATCGTCAGCTGTGCACCATCATCAGCTGTGCGTGACCATCAGCTGTGCACCATCGTCAGCTGTGCACCATCATCAGCTGTGCGTGACCATCAGCTGTGCACCATCGTCAGCTGAGCGAGCGATGTAGCGATTCGTCATCCTCCCACCCACTGCCGCTCGCATTGATGGACTGTCAATGGAGTGAAATATGGATTTTTCTTTTTGTAAATCTCAATTTACAGTCTCGTCCGTGCGTATCCTTCCGTTCACCCCCCCCCCCCCATGAGCCTAAACTGCAACATTAGCATCTCATTTCCAAGACGAGAGTTCATCAATAATGTACGGCCCGTTGTCAATCTCACTGCTGGATGAAAACCTCCCCGCGATGTGAGAATCTGAATATTGTATTTGAGACTGGCAGGAGGAATCCGATGAGCTATGAAGCTATTTAATCACAGGTCTCCAGTAAGGAGGTTACAACAACTACAACAACTACAACAACTACAATACGATCTCTGTGTGAGTCTATGGATGCTGAACTTCTTTCGCACCGTACCTACAACAACAACGATGAGCAGCAGGCATCGGTGGAGCTACTGGACATCTGTGGGAAGGAGCATTATGGCTCATCGGATTCCTCCTCCACTATAGATACACATTCTGATTCTGACTTCCTTTGCATCGGGCACCCACACGGCCCCTCCCCTCGTCCCACATCCTCACCAATTACTCACCACTCACCACTTACACTCAAAGCATCCTCACCAATCACTCACCACTTACACTCACCACATCTTCACTAAACACCTGTCACTCACCACTCACACTCACCACATCCTCACCAATCACCTGTTACCACTCACACTCACCACATCCTCACCAATCACCTGTTACCACGCACACTCACCACACCCTCACCACTCACCTGTTACTCACCACTTACACTGACCACATCCTCACCAATCACTCACCACTCACCACACCCTCACCACTCACCAATCACTCACCACTTACACTGACCAAATCCTCACCACTCACCTGTTATTCACCACTCAACACATCCTCACCAATGACCTGCCACTCCCCACTTACACTCACCACACCCTCACCACTCACCACACCACTCACCACTCACCACACCCACTCACCTGTCACTCACCACTCACATCTGACACCTGACACTCATCAGCCATCGCTCACCAAACCCTCAAGCGGATGCTCACCACTCACGACTCACCTGCCTCACTCGACTCTCTCACCCGGCAGCCACGGGAGGGATCCGTGGCGTACAGCACCCACACACAGAGAGATCGCCACGCGCGAGCGAGCTCCGGTGCAGATAACGAGATATTTAGAGAGATTTTTTTTACAGATAGAGAGAGATCCGAGTCCAGCCCCGGGAAATCCAGGGCGCGTCTTTGTTTAAATCCCACGCGGCCCGGCCTGCGATCACCCCCCCCCCACTGCCCCCCGCCCCCCGCTGCTGTCAGCGGCACCTGCCGAAGGCGCCTTTGAAAACCCGGCACGGATTCCAAAACCAGGGCCCAGGAAACACGGAACGGGACTTGTCTCTCGCGGCTTGTGGGTGCCCCCTGTCGCTAGAAAAAGGGGTTTGGAGGGGGGGGGCACATGGCCCCCACGGCCCCCACCACCCCTCCCCCCCGGGCCCCCACGGCCCCTCCCCCCCCGGAGTTCTTCTTCCGCCCTTACCGGAGTTGCAGAGCGACGCCTGCTGTGCAAAAAGCGGCGAAGCAGCTCTCGCAGAACCACAACCGACTCGCGGTGAGGGTTGGTCACGGGCCGGGAGTCTGGGAGAGGCGGGGGGGGCCAAGCTGCCCCCCTCCCCCCCACGCGTGGCAGGAGAAGGGAAGCGTTGAGACCCCACCCCCGCTCACTCCCCTACGCGTTTGCCGTGCACATGGTTCACTCCCTGTCACCATCAACCATTGTCAGTACCCCGACACGTCAACAGCAGCGCTGCCCGACATCGGGCAAAGTACAGAGGGTGGCCCAAAAGTCAGAACACATAGAGTTGTTATACTGGTAGAAACCGCCTAGTTACACCAGCCCACAGGGGATTGTTGTGTCCGTCTTATCCGTCGTGCAGGGAGGGGCTGGGTGGGGAGGGAAGGGCTGGGTGGGGAAGGAAGGGCTGGGTGGGGAGGGGAGGGTGGGAAGGGGGGTTGGGTGGGGAGGGTGAGGCTGGATGGAGAAGGGAGGGTGGGGAGGGGCTGGGTGGGGAGGGCAGGGTGGGGAGGGGCTGGGTGGGGAAGGAAGGGCTTGATGGGGAGGGGAGGGTGGGGAGGGGCTGGGCTGGGTGGGGAGGGAAGGGCTGGGTGGGGAGGGAAGGGCTGGGTGGGGCTGGGTGGGGAGGGAGGGTGGGGAGGGGCTGGGTGGGGAGGGTGGGGTGGGGCTAGGTGGGGAGAGTGGGGAAGGGCTGGGTAGGGAGGGTGGGGAGGGGCTGGGTGGGGAGGGTGTGGAGGGGCTGGGTGGGGAGGGGCTGGGTGGGGAGGGTGGGGCTGGGTGGCGGGTGGGAGGAGTGGGGCTGGGTGGGGAGGGGCTGGTCACCCCGTGGTGCCCTTATAAAACTCAACGTTTAACCTACTCACGCCGGCTTGTGCCCGCCCTCACAGTCGGGCATATTTGCGGAATACACCACGCCGCCGTTGACCCTGGCCATTGACCGAGCAACCCAACGTTCCTACCAGCTCCCTCCGCAGGAATGTATTTAATATACATTGTGGCCCGATGTTTGGGCCAACCTGTAAAATAGTCAGCGTGTCGGGCAGTGGCACTCTCCTTCGCGGAGAGGTGGGGTAATGCAACGCCTATGCTGTTGCACGGCCACATTGTGTGCAAATATTCGCATGTGGATCGTTGCTCATTAAATATGCGGTGACTGAAATCTTGATTCGAACCGCGCATATTTAATCATCTGGATTCGAACTCAGCAAGTGAAGGTGTAGCTCTTGGCAAACCACCCCACTCACCACCCCACTCACCATCCCACTCACCACCGCACTCACCACCCACTCACCACCCCACTCACCACCCCACTCACCATCCCACTCACTACCCCACTCACCACCCCACTCACCACCCCACTCACCACCACACTCACCACCCTACTCACCACCCCACTCACCACCCCACTCACCACCCCACTCACCACCCCACTCACCACCCTATCACCACCCCACTCACCACCCCACTCACCACCCCACTCACCACCCCAGCCACCAACCCACTCACCACCCCAATCACCACCCCACTCACCACCCCACTCACCACCCCACTCACCACCCCACTCACCACCCACTCACCACCCCACCCACCACCCCACTCACCACTCCAATCACCACCCCACTCACCATCCCACTCACCACCCCACTCACCACCTCACTCACCACGTCACTCACCACCCACTCACCACCCCACTCACCACCCACTCACCACCCACTCACCATCCCACTCACCACCCCACTCACCACCCCACTCACCACCCACTCACCACCCACTCACCATCCCACTCACCACCCCACTCACCATCCCACTCACCACCGCACTCACCACCCCACTCACCACCCCACTCACCACCCCACTCACCATCCCACTCACCACCCCACTCACCACCCCACTCACCACCCACTCACCACCCACTCACCACCCCACTCACCACCCCACTCACCACCCCACTCACCACCCCACTCACCACCCCAGCCACCAACCCACTCACCACCCCACTCACCACCCCACTCACCACCCCACTCACCACCCCACTCACCACCCCACCCACCACCCCACTCACCACTCCAATCACCACCCCACTCACCATCCCACTCACCACCCCACTCACCACCTCACTCACTACGTCACTCACCACCCACTCACCACCCCACTCACCACCCACTCACCACCCACTCACCATCCCACTCACCACCCCACCACCACCCCACTCACCACCACGCCACTCACCACCCCACACACCACCCCACTCACCACTCACTCACCACGCCTCTCACCACCCCCACTCACCACCCCACTCACCACCTCACTCACCACCCCACTCACCACCCCACTCACCACGCCTCTCACCACCCCACTCACCACCCCACTCACCACCTCACTCACCACCCACTCACCACCCCACTCACCACGCCTCTCACCACCCCACTCACCACCCCACTCACCACCTCACTCACCACCCCACTCACCACCCCACTCACCACGTCACTCACCACGCCTCTCACCACCCCACTCACCACCGCACTCACCACCCCACTCACCACCCCACTTACCACCCCACTCACCACCTCACTCACCACCCCACTCACCACCTCACTCACCACGTCACTCACCACGCCACTCACCACCCCACTCACCACCCCACTCACCACCCCACTCACCACCTCACTCACCATCCCAGCCACCACCCCACTCACCACCCCACTCACCACCCCACTCACCACCAAACTCACCACCCCACTCACCACTCCACTCACCAATCCCACTCACCACCCCACTCACCACCCCACTCACCACCCCACTCACCACCCCACTCACCACCCCACTCACACACTCACCACCCCACTCACCACCCCACTCACCACCCCACTCACCACCCCACTCACACACTCACCACCCCACTCACCACCCCACTCACCACCCCACTCACCACCCCAATCACCACCCCACTCACCACCCCACTCACCACCCCACTCACACACTCACCACCCCACTCACCACCCCACTCACCACCTCACTCACCACCCCACTCACCATCCCACTCACCACCCCAGCCACCACCCCACTCACCACCCCACTCACCACCCCCCACCAGCACACCGTTGACAATGTCCCAGAATCGCCACTGGGTCGCTGCTAAATTTACCGCTGCCAGAGTTGATGTCCGCGGGTCTGAGACATTGGGCAGGGGATGGGGGTGGGGTGGAGGTTAGGACGGGGGGGGGGGGCTTAGGACAAAGGAACCCATGGGACCGTTCCTCAAATTAGCCGCTAATTCCTCCCGTCATGTCTCAACACGCCGCCGCTCGTGATGATGGTGACGACAACGACGACGATGTTGATGTTGACGATGATGTTGTTGATGATGATGATAATCGTTTGCTTGGTGTTTTCTGTGTCGGTTTGTTTCCATTGCTGGTGCCGGTGTTGGCGGTGTTTTGATAGGTTACGCGCATAGCGCGCGCGCGTTCGCGTTGTGTTTGGCGTGTGTGTGTACGTGTGTGTGGTGTACGTGTGTGTGTGTCTGTCTGCGTGTGTGTGTACGTGTGCGTGTGTGTATGTGTGTCTGTCTGCGTGTGTGTGTGTACGTGTGTACGTGTGTGTGTAGGTGTGTAGGTGTGTGTGCGTGTGTGTATGTATGTGTGTATGTGTGTCTGTGTGTGTGTACGTGTGTGTGTGCGTGTGTATGTGTCTTCGCCGGTTGGAAACATTTAGGCTGGCCTGCCTACGATCCATCCTGTGTTTAACCAGGCTAGATTGTGTGAGGAGCTCACAAAGTCCCATCGGTGAGCTCCTCCGGCAGGCAAGGCTGTGTATGCTGGGTCATGTAGCCCGCATGCCCAGCCACCGCATGCCTAAACAGCTTTTGTTCGGCCGGATCGAGGGGGCTAAACGGGCGAGGTACGGGCTAGAGAAGAGATGGAGTGATGTGGTACAGGAGGACGTGGAGCTGAGTGGACTTGCCGATGACTGGTACCAGCGGTGTCAAGATCGGCCTCTGTGGAGGAGGCTCGTGAAGGACGCTACTGGGCAGTTGGAGACAGTCGCCCTCCAGCAACAATGGAGGGCGGAGGGAGCGACGCTCACAACAACGAGCGGAGAGCCGGGTTGCTAAAGCACAGCGAGTTGACACAGTAGGGGGCACAGGTGGTGCATCAGCCAGTCATCTCAGTCATCTCAGTCATCTCAGTCAGTCGACCTGTGGCACCTGCTGGGTCTGCCCCGTGACCTCCTGCCAGCGGGCGTTCGACACTTCACGTGGTGGCCTCAAGATGCACCTAGCCTGGCACAAGCGTCGTGGTGACGTCACCGCCACTTAGTGGCGAATGGCCGTTGTGTTGTTGTTGTACGTGTGTGTGTGTACGTGTGTGTGTGTGTACGTGTGTGCGTGTGTACGTGTGTGCGTGTACGTGTGTGTGTGTGTACGTGTGTGCGGTGTGTGGGAGCAGTGGTGTAGTGGTTAGCGCTACGCTGCGCTACGAACCTGGCGACCAGAGTTCGATTCCCGCTCACGACAAAGACCGGTGACGATTATCTGAACCGGTCCTGGGCCTCCCCTAGGTCGACTCAGCCTCAAATGAGTACCCTGTGCGGTGTGTAAAAAGCATTGCGACTGGGGAGACAAAGGCGGCCGGGCGTGGTGTTGGCAACCCTCCCCCTCGTGTGCCGTTCCGGCCTTCATAGGTGCTCGCTAACAGCACTTGCCCCAACAGTCTGTTAAGGCTATACGGGGGGTCTTTGCCTTTTTTTGGTGTTTGTACCGCTAACTCGATGTATGGACATGGTGGGGGGGGGGTGTTTAATTATTTATTTCCTATGGGTCGTCGGTTTTTTTCGTTCCCCGTTCACACGGCCGCGGTCAAGCGAATTGCCCAGCGAGCGAGCGAGCGAGCGAGAGATTTGTGTTTATTATTGGGCCCTGGCAGTGCCGGACGAAGCCACTGCGGGGCTTGTAGCATGATGTTATAAAGGGGAACTAAATAAAAAAACACATAAATATTAAAACACACATTTTTTTTTCACTCGCACTACAAAATAATTTAATTTTTTTATTTGCTACACCGCCCAGAAATACGACAAATCGCTAACCTTAAACACCCAGTCGTTCGGACAAGTCGAAGGCCGGTATAGTACTATAGTAATAGAGCAAGTGCAGAATCACTGAACCGGAATTGACAGCTTGAAAGCATTTAGCGCGGGGCCCTTGAAAGTGCGGCGCCCGTAGCTACTACACGTGTAGTAGCTTCTACCTGTATAGCTACTACACGTGTAGCTACTACATATGTAACTACTACACGTGTAGCTACTACTACATATGTAGTAGCTACTTTTGCTACGAGGATCATCCGGCACTGGTGATGGTGGTGGTGATGGTGGTGATGGTGGTGGTTGTGGTGGTGGTGGTGATGATGGTGGTGATGGTGGTGGTGGTGGTGATGGTGGTGTGATGGTGGTGATGGTGGTGGTGATGGTGGTGGTTGTGGTGGTGGTAGTTGTGGTGGTTGTGATGATGGTGGTGATGGTGGTGATGATGGTGGTGATGATGGTGGTTGTGGTGGTTGTAGTGGTGGTGGTTGTGGTAGTGGTTGTGGTAGTGGGTTGTGGTGGTGGTTGTGGTAGTGGTGGTTGTGGTTGTGGTGGTTTGTGGTGGTGGTTGTGGTCGTTGTGGTTGTGGTGGTGGTGGTTGTGGTGGTGGTTGTGGTAGTGGTTGTGGTGGTAATGGTTGTTGTGGTGGTTGTAAGTAAGTCGCAGGACCGCGAGAAGGAGCTCCACACGCCTGTCGTCAATCGCTCGCTCGGGCAACAGCGTCGCCTGAATGACGGAGCTTGCTGAGAATCACTGTCAGTGAGTTTACTCGCGGGCGCGTTGCGACGCTGCGATGTTTTGGGGGCGTTTTAAAAACGGTGGCAAGTTTGGTCTCGGGCCTATTATTTCGAGACGGTGACTCGGTTTCAGAGAACTCAATTAATCCCCCGGAGATTAATGTTCCTAATTTACGACAGTTATTTCCTTTATCTTCAAATTATATTTTTTTTTGTGTGTGCGTGTGTGTGCGTGTGTGTGTACGCGCGTGTGTGGTGTGTGGCGCGTGTGTGTGCGTGCGCGTGTGTGTGCGTGTGCGCGTGTGTGTGTGTGCGTGTGTGTGTGTGCGCGTGTGTGTTTGTGCGCGTGTGTGTGTGTGTGCGCGCGTGCGTGTGTGTGCGCGTGTGTGTGTGTGCGTGCGCGTGTGTGTGTGTGTGCGCGTGTGTGTGTGTGTGCGCGCGTGTGTGTGTGTGCGCGTGTGTGTGTGTGTGTGCGCGTGTGTGTGTGTGCGCGTGTGTGTGTGTGCGTGCGCGTGTGTGTGCGTGTGGCGCGTGTGTGGTGTGTGCGCGCGTGTGTGTGTGCGCGTGTGTGTGTGTGTGCGCGCGTGCGTGTGTGTGCGCGCGTGTGTGCGTGCGCGCGTGTTGTGTGTGCGTGCGCGCGTGTGTGCGTGTGTGCGCGCGTTTGCGCGTGTGTGTGTGTGTGCGTGTGTGTGTGCGTGTGTGTGTGTGTGCGCGTGCGTGTGCGCGCGTGTGTGTGCGTGTGTGTGCGTGCGCGCGTGTGTGTGCGTGCGGCGCGTGGTGTGCGTGTGTGTGCGTGCGCGTGTGTGGGTGCGCGTGTGTGTGTGTAACTCGGCTCCGACTGCGTTACCATCGTGCCAAAGCGACACCACAAATAGAATCGAGGTGATGATGATGATTCGATGGGTTGGGAGAGCAGGTTGCCCGCCCTCCCCCCTCCATCCCGCCGTTACCCCCCACCTCCCCGCCCCCCCCTCCACTCGGCCCCCCTCCCCTCCCTTGAAAGGAAACTGAAACATGACGCATCTGTTGTTCCACGAGACGAAATTATCACGCCGGATCAGAAACAATAGCACGCGCTCACAATAGCGCGCGTCTGGGTGGGGAGGCAAAGTGGG
>WFAB01002659.1:0-29794 GCA_018977245.1 Lethenteron camtschaticum | reverse complement strand
TGAGACTCTGGAAGGGTGAGAGTCTGGAGGGGTGAGAGTCTGGGTGGGTGAGAGTCCTGGAGGTGGGTGAGTGTCTGGGGGGTGAGAGTCCTGGATGGGTGAGAGTCTGGAGGGTGGGTGGGTGAGAGTCTGGAGGGGTGAGGGGTCTGGAGGGGTGAGAGTCTGGAGGGGTGAGTTGTGCTGGAGGGGTGAGTGGGCCTGGAGGGGTGAGAGAGTCTGGAGGGGTGGTGAGAGTCCTGGAGGGGTGAGAGTCTGGGGTGGGTGAGAGTCTGGAGGGGTGAGAGTCTGGAGGGGTGAGAGTCTGGGGTGAGGGGCTGGGTGAGAGTCTGGAGGTGAGGTTGGAGAGTCTGGAAGTGGGTGAGAGTCTGGGATGGGTGAGAGTCTGGAGGGGTGAGAGTCTGGAGTGGGTGAGAGTCTGGAGGGGTGAGAGTCTGGGCGGGTGAGAGTCTGGTGGGGTGAGGGTCTGGAGGGGTGAGAGTCTGGAGGGGGTTAGAGTCTGGAAGGGTGAGAGTCTGGAGGGGTGAGAGCCTGGAGGGGTGAGAGTCTGGGTGGGTGAGAGTCTGGAGGGGTGAGAATCTGGGTGGGTGAGAGTCCTGGAGGGGTGAGAGTCTGGGTGGGTGAGAGTCTGGAGGGTGAGAGTCTGGAAAGGTGAGAGTCTGGGTGGGTAAGAGTCTGGAGGGGTGAGGGTCTGGGCGGGTAAGAGTCTGGTGGGTGAGGGTCTTGAGGGGTGAGAGTCTGGAGGGTTGAAAGTCTGGGTGGGTGAGAGTCTGGGTGGGTGAGAGTCTGGAGGGGTGAGAGTCTGGAGGGGTGAGAGTCTGGAGGGGTGAGAGTCTGGGCGGGTGAGAGTCTGGGTGGGTAAGGGTCTGGAGGGGTGAGAGTCTGGGTGGGTGAGAGTCTGGATGGGTGAGTGTCTGGAGGGGTGAGGGTCTGGAGGGGTGAGAGTCTGGAGGGGTCAGAGTCTGGAGGCGTGAGGGTCTGGAGGGGTGAGTGTCTGGAGGGGTGAGAGTCTGGAGGGGTGAGAGTCTGGAGGGGTGAGAGTCTGGAGGGGTGAGAGTCTGGAAGGGTGAGAGTCTGGAGGTGTGAGAGTCTGGAGGGGTGAGAGTCTGGAGGGGTGAGAAGTCTGGAGGGGTGAGAGCCTGGAGGGGTGAGAGTCTGGAGGAGTGAGAGTCTGGAGGGGTGAGAGTCTGGGTGGGTGAGAGTCCTGGAGGGGTGAGAGTCTGGAGGGGTGAGAGTCTGGGTGGGTGAGAGTCTGGAGGGGTGAGAGTCTCGGGGGGTGAGAGTCTGGAGTGGGTGGGTGAGAGTCTGGAGGGGGTGAGTGCCTGGAGGGGTGAGTGCCTGGAGGGGTGAGAGTCTGGAGGGGTGAGAGTCTGGGCGGGTGAGAGACTGGGTGGGTGAGAGTCTGGAGGGGTGAGAGTCTGGAGGGGTGAAAGTCTGGGTGGGTGAGAGTCTGGGTGGGTGAGAGTCTGGAGGGGTGAGAGTCTGGGTGGGTGAGAGTCTGGGTGGGAGTCTGAGGGTGAGATTCTGGAGGGGTGAGAGTCTGGAGGGGTGAGGGGGCTAGAGGGGTGAGAGTCTGGATGGGTGAGAGTCTGGGTGGGTGAGAGTCTGGAGGTGTGAGAGTCTGGATGGGGTGAGAGTCTGGAGGGGTGAGAGTCTGGAGGGGTGAGAGTCTGGAGGGGTGAGAGCCTGGAGGGGTGAGAGTCTGGAGGAGCTGAGAGTCTGGAGGGGTGAGAGTCTGGGTGGGTGAGAGTCTGGAGGGGTGAGAGTCTGGAGGGGTGAGAGTCTGGGTGGGTGAGAGTCTGGAGGGGTGAGAGTCTGGAGGGGTGAAAGTCTGGGTGGGTGAGAGTCTGGGTGGGTGAGAGTCTGGAGGGGTGAGAGTCTGGAGGGGTGAAAGTCTGGGTGGGTGAGAGACTGGGTGGGTGAGAGTCTGGAGGGGTGAGAGTCTGGAGGGGTGAAAGTCTGGGTGGGTGAGAGTCTGGGTGGGTGAGAGTCTGGAGGGTGAGAGTCTGGGTGGGTGAGAGTCTGGAGGGGTGAGATTCTGGAGGGGTGAGAGTCTGGAGGGGTGAGGGGCTAGAGGGGTGAGAGTCTGGAGGGGTGAGTGTCTGGAGGGGTGAGTGCCTGGAGGGGTGAGTGCCTGGAGGGGTGAGAGTCTGGAGGGGTGAGAGTCTGGGCGGGTGAGAGTCTGGGTGGGTGAGAGTCTGGAGGGGTGAGAGTCTGGGTGGGTGAGAGTCTGGAGGGGTGAGAGTCTGGAGGGGTGAGAGTCTGGAGGGGTGAGAGTCTGGGCGGGTGAGAGTCTGGGTGGGTAAGAGTCTGGAGGGGTGAGAGTCTGGAGGGGTGAGAGTCTGGAAGGGTGAGAGTCTGGAGGGGTGAGAGTCTGGAGGGGTGAGAGTTTGGGTGGGTGAGAGTCTGGAGGGGTGAGTGTCTGGAGGGGTGAGAGTCTGGATGGGTGAGAGTCTGTGTGGGTGAGGAGTCTGGAGGGGTGAGAGTCTGGAGGGGTGATAGTCTGGGTGGGTGAGACTCTGGAAGGGTGAGAGTCTGGAGGGGTGAGAGTCTGGGTGGGTGAGGTCTGGAGGGGTGAGTGTCTGGGCGGGTGAGAGTCTGGATGGGTGAGAGTCTGGAGGGTGAGAGTCTGGAGGGGTGAGGGGCTGGAGGGGGTGAGAGTCTGGAGGGGTGAGTGTCTGGAGGGGTGAGTGCCTGGAGGGGTGAGAGTCTGGAGGGGTGAGAGTCTGGGCGGGTGAGAGTCTGGGTGGGTGAGAGTCTGGAGGGGTGAGAGTCTGGAGGGGTGAAAGTCTGGGTGGGTGAGAGTCTGGTTGGGTGAGAGTCTGGGTGGGTGAGAGTCTGGGTGGGTGAGAGTCTAGGTGGGTGAGAGTCTGGAGGGGTGAGAGTCTGGAGGGGTGAGATTCTGGAGGGGTGAGAGTCTGGGGGGTGAGAGTCTGGGGGTGAGAGTCTGGGGGGTGAGAGTCTGGAGGGTGAGAGTCTGGAGGGGTGAGAGTCTGGAGGGGTGAGAGTCTGGAGGGTGAGAGTCTGGAGGGGTGAGAGTCTGGGGGGTGAGAGTCTGGTGGGGTGGGTGAGAGTCTGGAGGGGTGAGAGTCTGGGTGGGTGAGAGTCTGGAGGGGTGAGAGTCTGGGTGGGTGAGAGTCTGGAGGGGTGAGAGTCTGGGAAAGGTGAGAGTCTGGGGTGGGTAAGAGTCTGGAGGGGTGAGAGTCTGGGTGGGTGGGTCTGGAGGGTGAGGTCTGGGTGGGTGAGAGTCTGGAGGGTGAGAGTCTGGAGGGTGAGAGTCTGGAGGGGTGAGAGTCTGGGTGGGTGAGAGTCTGGGAGGGTGAGAGTCTGGAGGGGTGAGAGTCTGGAGGGGTGAGAGTCTGGAGGGGTGAGAGTCTGGAGGGGTGAGAGTCTGGAGGGGTGAGAGTCTGGAGGGGTGAGAGTCTGGAGGGGTGAGAGTCTGGAGGGGTGAGAGTCTGGTGGGTGAGAGTCTGGAGGGGTGAGAGTCTGGAGGGGTGAGCGTCTGGAGTGGGTGAGTGTCTGGAGGGGTGAGAGTCTGGAAGGGTGAGAGTCTGGAGGGGTGAGAGTCTGGAGGGGTGAGAGTCTGGGTGGGTGAGAGTCTGGAGGGGTGAGAGTCTGGGTGGGTGAGAGTCTGGAGGGGTGAGAGTCTGGAGGAGTGAGAGTCTGGAGGGGTGAGGGGCTGGAGGGGTGAGAGTCTGGAGGGGTGAGTGTCTGGAGGGGTGAGTGCCTGGAGGGGTGAGTGCTTGGAGGGGTGAGAGTCTGGAGGGGTGAGAGTCTGGACGGCTGAGAGCCTTGATCTTTTGCTTGAAGGTGGATGGTGGTGGCTGGACACTGCTGCTGCTGTGTGCAGTGGGAGAGAAAGTTCCAGACGGAGAATTGCCACAAATGTCCCCCCTTGGCATCTCTCCAAGCGGTTAAAACGTGGCAGGGCTTTAACTGCATGTTCATAAACAACATATCTCGTCACGATCCCACTTACCAGATTTGGATTTTTATTTAACATCCAAAGAAATGTTTCTTGAGGCTGCACAATTGCCAATGATCGATAAATATCCAGAAAATGACGACTGCAAATGTTTGATACCAATAGCGAAACATGACCCTCACTCTGCTGCTGGCGTAGGGGTTCTGGCGGCGGTGGTGACGGTGATGCGAGGAGGAGGAGGAAAAGGAGGAAGCGTTGTTGATGCAGTTAACTTTGGGTTCGAGTAAACGAGTATAACCATCGCTCAGCTGCTCGTTACACTTACTAATAATTATAATCATCATTGTGTCAGCACGCTGCCGCCGCCTGCCACATACTATCCGCTCGCTCCTGTGCCGAGAGAACGACTCGGAGGTGCGGGGAGGAGGAGGAGGAACCACAGACGAGCGGGAAAGGCTGCCAAGAGATGAGTCGGCGCTACCAACAATTTCCCATGTTCTGCAGTCATAATACATAAGGCAGATCTGAAACACGGTAGGACCAATACCTCGGCCATGGCTGATCATTGTTTTAATGCGGTGGGCTCACGAAATTGATTTATCTAAGACGATGGTACTTTGCAAGCCCACTGGTTATCAACAAAGATTCGTTCATGAAGCCATACATATATATAGACACAGACACAATTTCAACCGAGAAGATGGGTACAAACTGAGCAATCATTGGAAGGATGTTAACCAGTTTAAGTCACAATTGGCTATGATGTTCCCATCCTACTACCTTGCGATGTTAGTTGTGCTTCACTCCCATTTCAAACTTGCGCTTTCACTCGGTTCACACTAGCAGTCACTTCTCACGCCGACCCCTTGGTTGCGGCTTTGCGATCTGCGATTAACATGCTCATCTCTCTTTAACGTGCAAATTTTCACCTGGCAGCCCTTTGATTGGTGAAAACCAACCACCGTCGGGTTGGCAGCCCACCACTTACATTATCATTGGCTGCTGACATTTGGGTTACGCCCATTTCAAACCCTTATTAAGTTTGCCTTGGAAGCTAACCCCCCTTTACCTGAAGACGACCGCTTGTGTTGACATCGAATTATATTCATATTCTTGCAGTCACGAAACTTTAAGTGAAGATATTTATCACTAATGTGTGTGCGTGCACGTCTGTATATTTATACATATCGGAGCAAAAACATCAACATGCACAATAATGAAAAGGAAATCATGAGTGTCATTGCGGAGAATATAACTGAAGAAATTTCTCTGCAGAGAGTCCTTCCCCTTCGTGTAGCCGGCTCTCCACGTGAACAATGCAAGCGTCGTTCCATTATGCCCATTGGCCACACGGCCTTCTGGAAGCACCCTAAAATCAATTTTGTTGTTGACGGGACACTGAATGTCGAAACAGGTCCACAGATTTTTGCTTGCGTTGAACTGGCGTTGAACCAGAAAAGGGAAGGCAGTGCGCACGATGGATTTTGGAGACAAAAGCAAGGACGCTCCAACGCTGTTCACGTGGGAGGGGGAGGGAGGGCCATGTGGAGGGGCCGAGCCGGGTGCTCACTCGTTCACACAGAACCGTGTCGGGCGCCGGCAGCTCCCGCTTCTTGCGTTTCACGTTCCCCCATAAACTGCGGCGTCTCGGCCTCCGTGCGGCACTGCCACGCGGTGGCGGCGGTCGTGGCGGCGGTCGCGGAGGTGGTGGTGCCTGTGGTCGTGGCGGTCGTGGTGGCGATGGTGGCAGAGGTCGTGGCGGTGGTTGTGGTGATGGTGGCGGTTGTGGCGGAGGTCGTGGTGATGGTCGTGGCGGTTGTGGAGGTCGTGGTGGCGGTTGTGGCGGAGGTCGTGGGTGGCGGTGGCGAGGTGGTGCGGTGGTGGTGGCATAGCGGTTTGCTCCCTGCCGCCGCGTCCTCGCTGCTGGGGGGATCTACGTGGCCGCTGTTTGCGCTGCGTATTTAATAACGCGGCCGGCCCTCCACCGTGTTGCGTGTGGAAATTCAATTAGCAGGGTTCGTGTTGCGCCAGCACTCACCGGAGGTGCAATTAGCCTGCAGGGGAGGGGGCTGCCAACGGCGGTGCGCGTGGCTCCGGGGAGGCCCCTGGGCTGAGCGGAGCCGCCGTCACCGAGCGCCGTCAAAGGCGTGGTGATGGTGTCACCCCCTCCCCTGCCCTCCCATGGCTGCAGCTAACCCTAACCATTAACCTCTAACCATTAACTCTAACCGTTAACCTCTTACCGTAACCATTAACCTCTAACCATAACCATTAACTGATAACCTAACTGTTAACCTCTACCCATAACCATTAACCTCTAAACCTCAACATTAACCTCTAAACCTCAACATTAACCTCTAACCTAACCATTAACTCTAACCCTAACCGTTAACCTCTAACCCGTAACTCAAATCTTTAACCCGGACCAATAACCCTCACCTCTAATCCTTACTTTTAACCCTTAACCCTAATCTCTAACACTTTAGCCCTAATCCTAACCCTAATCTGTCACCCTAACCCCTAACCTCCGATTAGCACGGTTGGCTATGTACACAGTATATACATACACACATTACCTCTAACCCCAGCTCCTTATCCTTAACCTTACATGAATTCTAACCCATAACCTGACGCCGGACAGATCCACGGGGGGGCACCAGCTGCGATGTGGCCATGCTTTCTCAAGGTCATCTGTGAAATACTGGACATCTCTTAAAAAGAGCTGTATAGCTCATCGGATTCCTCCACGAAAGTCCAGAGACAGTGTGACCCATTGTTTATTTGTTACGGTCTCAAGGATCTAAAACGTCAAGCGGCCAGCAACAGACAGGGCCATCACGGTTGTAACACGGGTTTTGATTGAGCACGGGTATTGTTATTTTTGAATTTAGGAAGGCTGTTATTATTATTATAGAATTGAGCAAGGTTATTACTATTCATCCTTGTCGAAGAATAGACGACGGCAGGAGGGACTTCCCAGAGTGAAGCAGTCCGAGGGAAGAGGCAGACAGAGAGGAAGGAGATGGTAGCAGCCTCCTCCTCCTGGTCGCTCCGCTGTGTGCTCTCGCGTCACCTGACACGCAACTGGGCAGGATGGAGGTCGCGAATTGTAATCCGGTTGTGGTAAGCAGAGGGATATTGGTCTTCTTGGTGCTTTCGGTAAAGTCACGTAGAAGGGAAGTAATAAAATAATAAAATTAAACATAATAAAATAATTCTCACGACGTTTCGGCCACAACGCAAGCAGCCGTCCTCAGGTGAAGACCAGGTCTGTCGGGGAGACAGCGTCTGAATGAAACACCACCACGCTTGGAGCGTATATTTAAGCTGGGTTGGAAGGGGGGAAGGGTGCCTTGACAAAATAATTTGCATATCAAGAGGAATTTAGCATATTTATGGCAAATGTAGGTATGTGATTAGTACTACTTGTGAAATGCGTAGGAGGTGTGCGGGGGGTTTCAAAGTCATATTATGCCCGTGCATTATGCAGGATTAGCATTTCCCATAAATATGCTAAATTCCTCTTGATATGCAAATTATTTTGTCAAGGCGCCCTTCCCCCCTTCCAACCCAGCTTAAATATACGCTCCAAGCGTGGTGGTGTTTCATTCAGACGCTGTCTCCCCGACAGACCTGGTCTTCACCTGAGTACGGCTGCTTGCGTTGTGGCCGAAACGTCGTGAGAATTATTTTATTATGTTTAATTTTATTATTTTATTACTTCCCTTCTATGTGACTTTACCGAAAGAACCAAGAAGATGAATCCCTGCAGTCACGAAAGCTTTAAAAAGAGGGATATTGGTGTTGGTCAAACAACTAAGAGGCAGGACCCTCGTGAATGGCAGTCTCAGCTTGCGACGCTGCCTCGAGAAGGGATTGATGGCATCACGGAGAGTTACAGGAAGGAGGTGCAATTGAACTGCTGCGTGTTTACCGAGAGGAGCCAGGCTGGGCTGGGCACAGACAGAGCTCCACCACTCCTCCCTCACCCAGGGTGACCGGTGGCGAGATCTCCCTTGCCCGGTATGCAGGAAGTCGTGTGTTTGCCTGCATATCTGGAGTGTGCATGTTCTCCCTGTGGTCGTGTGGGTTTTTCTTTGGGTCCTCTGGTTTTTCCTCCATATTTGTAAACTTGCGTTTAGATTTATTTTTATTGCTTTACATTTACAAATTAGCCGCTTTGTTGAGGGACCATTTGTGGCCAAGTTGGTTCTGAAAAAGAGCTATATAGCTCAGTGGGCCTTACCTAGTCAAATAAAATAATAGTTTAGGTTCTAGTTATATTTGTTGACTCATCGATATAACAACAACAAACAATGACGTACATTTGTAACGGGTTCCGGACACACTTGTAGAGGTAACTTCTTTATTACAATACAACACTCCAACAGTCCTGATACTCTGTTACAGCCTAGGTACACAGCCTAGGTACACAGCCTAGATACACTACTCTGGCTACGCTCAGGAACTCGCCCTCACAAGGTCGTAGAGTCGGGGGTTCCAGAGTCCCACCACTGGCTCTCACAGCATCCCAGGGTCTTCAGATGGCTGGTCGTGGGTCTTGGGTCTTGAGTTACAACTGGGCCCCGATCGTCCAGGAAGCTCCGCTTATATGCCCAGTCCCCAACGAGAGGTGGGGCCGTGTGCGCCCCCAGATATCCCACAGAGCACACACAGCCCCCCCTTTGGCGGCGCCAAGGGGATTAAGCGCCTGGGAACTCAACGCCTGACGCCAAGAGGCTTAAGCGTCTGACCCGCCTGAGAACCCACGCCTGGCGCCAAGGGGATTAAGCGCCTGGCCCTCCCAGGGACCCAGAGCCCCCAGCAGCCCCTCCCTTCTTATGTCACTACATTACCCCCCTCTATGTAGCCTCCAGCCGTCCCGGCTGTCAATAATTAGAAAGTTTAAATTAACGAAAGGGAGAGAGAGAAAAAAAATACGCGAGCCTCAACAGGAAAAGAAAAGAGAACAAGAAAGCAACCATAAATACCATAACCAACCTGTACAACTCTACACTATATACAAGCATCAATCAACAAAAAGGTGAAGCAATGACACGTGAACAAACGACCCGCGGCACACCTAGCCCTCCTCGGGATCCGCATAGAAAACGGGAATTAACAACAACAAATATACAGATTCCGACGCGTTGGATGCACAACCACCGCATGGATAGCAGGGTTCCACACCACCCTGCCAGCCTCCCATCCGTCAGGTGGAGAGAAGGCGAAGACCAACATGTCGAGCATCCCTCTACACACACTAATCTGGACGTCTGTCTACGTCCCGGGTCGAGAAGTCGTACTTCAGGGCCGACCCATGTACTCGGCAAAGAAGTCGCACTTCAGGGCTGCTCCAGTATCTACATTTTAAAATATATATATAAAATTGACATGACACAACAAAATAAATCTGCCTGCTCCTGTCCATAAATGGTGGCCGCACGCACGAACCGCATCTCCAAAAGGCATCCCGTGCTTGCGTCCCAGCAGCCCTCAATGAGGACCACCACCAACATTACATGTCAACCGTTAGCACCCCCCGCCTTTCCAACGTGGCGCCTCCATCCTAAAACTGCGCACGTCGGCCATATCGGGGGGGAATTTCCGTGTTACCACCCCACCATCTTTCCGACGCGGCGTCACAACCAGTAGCACGCGTCGGCCATATCGGGGGGCTTCAACCCAGTCTCTCTCCAAGACTCGCATCGCAGCATATAGCTGTACCGACCGAGCTGAGACGCAGTCTCTCTCCAAGACTCGCATCGCAGCATATAGCTGTACCGACCGAGCTGAGACCCAATCTCTCTCCAAGACTCGCATCGCAGCATATAGCTGTACCGACCGAGCTGAGACCCAATCTCTCTCCAAGACTCGCATCGCAGCATATAGCTGTACCGACCGAGCTGAGACCCAATCTCTCTCCAAGACTCGCATCGCAGCATATAGCTGTACCGACCGAGCTGAGACCCAATGTCTCTCCAAGACTCGCATCGCAGCATATAGCTGTACCGACCGATCTGAGACGACCCATCGTTCACTCCCTGCACAACATGCACCCTAACAACTGAGGGATACAGTCCCAACGTAATGGAACAACTACACCTGAACACCACGAATCTCCAGCCCACTGTTTCAACGCGCCTCGGAGTGTTTCAATCTCCGGGCTGTCAGGGCGAGCCTACTGTTCCAGACGCACCACGGAGGGTCTCAACCTCCGGGCTGTCAGGTCAAGCCGTCAGCTACTCCATGACGGGACCACACTCTCCGAGCTATGTGAGCGCACAGCCCACTAGGCTAGACATGCCACGGATTGTTTCAATCTCCGGGCTGTCAGGTCAAGCCGTCAGCCATCGCATGACGGGACCACACTCTCCGAGCCATGTGAGCACACAGCCCACTAGGCTAGACATGCCACGGAGTGTCTCTATCTCCGGGCTGTCAGGTCAAGCCGTCAGCCATAGCATGACGGGACCACAACTCTCGTGTTAGACACGCAACACCCGCTGGGCCATCCTGGTCAGGATCTGCACCCCAAGATATTTGAGAGCCAGCATGACAATTCCAAATCCTTGGCAGCATGTCACCATCTCAAGATAAATGCCCCATACAGTATATACATCGTTAACAATGACAGCACAAGCTATACATTAACAATCACGAACAAAGCTCAATACAAACCATACATTGTTAACAATCACAAGCACAAAGTTTCGCACACACATTGACAACACTCACGAGCGAAGCTCCACACAGTTTACCCAACAACAGTCACGACTCCCCGACGACAACGAAGAAAATATCAACAAAAAAATCATTAATCCGGAGCGCGTAAAATGTACGAAGTGTCAGGGGCCTGGTCTCTCGACCTCCAACCTTTGGCCAGAGCAGCAAAGGCGGCGACCAGCGTGTCGGTCCATGTGCCGGCCCCGGCGCTGGTTACAGTAAGAATGGCGCTCTCACTGTCCGGTCGCAGCGCTGATGACGCGGTATGCTAGGTTGAAGCCAGCTGTCGTCCGGCAGTGAAGGTCGCAGCGCTGATGACGCGGCGTTGCTAGGTTGCAAACAGCTGTCACCCGGCGGTTAGGGACGCAGCGCTGATGACGCGGCGTCGTCGGGTTGGCCCACGCTGGGCCCGGAAGTGACGTCACTACCAGCGGTCATTGCTCCCCCGGCAGAAGTGACGACACACCCGGAAGCATCTCCCACATCCGTGGGGGAATGGCGGCGGCGGGCTCGGGCGAGCGCCGCGCCTCCTCTCTCCCTCCCGCCATCGGCCGCGAGCATCGCATCTCGCCCAGGAGGGAGGCGGTGGCGTAGAGCAGCTCTGCGAGGCGAAGCAGCGCCTCCTCCATCTCTGCTCCCGACGCTGGAGAGGGGACGGTCGGCGGAGCAGACAGCTGCTTAGCCGGCGGTGCGGCGTTGTTGTCGGCCGGCGTGCAGCGTCGCTGTCGGCCGGCGTTGGCCGCCCCATCGCTGCCTGCTCCTTTTCATCGCCGTCAGGACTGAAGGTACGTAGCTTACTTCTTGTCTCCATAGCCACTTCTGACGCCAAATGTAACGGGTTCCGGAGACACTTGTAGAGGCGCCTGGCCCTCCCAGGGACCCAGAGCCCCCAGCAGCCCCTCCCTTATGTCACTACACATTCAAGAATGCACAATAATAATAAACAACTAATAACAATTATGCAATTATGAAGACAAAATTGCATTAACATTTTTTGTTACTTAAAGTCTTTATCAACCATTGCCGTACTGCCCGGCCCACGATTCCTGTCTGGAGCTGGGCTTCTGTGCACACCGCTGGACTTACTCCTGAGTCCCCTGCCAGTGCCGGGCTCGCGGCAACGCTGCCCATCCACGCCGCTGGAGACGAGCGACTTGGCACAAGGAGCCCAGCTCGAGGGCTGCGTGTCTCGCATGGGCAGTCGTTGGCGACGCGTATGTACGTATATATGTATGTACCGTAGTACGTTGAACTTCTTTGGCCCCGTACTTTACCAACCATGCTAATCAGAGGTGCGGGAATAGTGGATGTCAGTGGCGGTGTGGTGTTTATGGTATAGTGGTGGTGGTGATGATAGTAGTAGTGGCGGTGTGGTGTTGGTAGTATATTGGTGGTCTATGTATGTATCTGTGAACTTCTTTGGCACGATACGTAGCCAACCGCGCTATTTGGAGGCACGACCCGGCTGAGATGACCATCGACTCTAGTCATCCGTGTGCACCGTACGTAGCCAACACTCAACAAACTATTGGAGCCTCGCGCGCGTTCCTTCCCCGTGGGAATGACGGCGGCGGCGACAGATGTTCAGGAGCTCGATGCGCATGCTGCTGGCCATGACGAGAGGGCTTCAGCAGAGAGAGAGAGAGAGTGTCCTCCTCTCTGGTACTTGGGGGTGCATGCGCGTACTGGTGAGAATGGGCAGGTTCTTACGGGAGCTAGCGGGTACGTGTGGGTACTTGCAGCTACGGGCGGGCACGTGCGGGTCCTGGCAGGTACTTGGGGGTACTTGCTGGTACGGGCGGGTACGGCGATGAGCCTCGGCAGAAACGAGTGCCGCTTGGAGGCAGATCCGGAGGAGCCGGTGGAGCGGGAGGAGCCGGTGGAGGGTAGAGTGGTGGAGGGGAAGAGCAGTGGAGGGTTAGAGCGGTGGAGGGGTAGAGCAGTGGAGCAAGTAGAGTGGTGGAGCCGGTGGAGTTGATGTAGCCGGTGGAGTCGTTAGAGCGGTGGAACCGGTGGAGGAGGGGTGGGTGTGGGGGGTTGGCGTGAGCCTCGTCTCGCACCTGGAGCCCCCCGCCGCTCGCCCCTTCAGAAAATTGGGCCCCAGGGTGCAGGCGGTGGATGCGGCGGAGGCGGTGGTGGCGTTAACGATGGTGGCGGCATTGACGGCGGTGGCGGCGGCGGTGGCGGCGGCGGCGATGGTGGCGGCGGTGGCGGTGGTGGCGGCGGTGGTGGCGTTGGTGCGGCGGCGGCGATGGTGGCGGTGGTGGCGGTGGTGGCGGTGGTGGCGGTGGTGGTGGCGTTGGTGGCGGCGGCGGTGGTGGCGGTGGTGGTGCGGCGGTGGTGGTGGTGGTGATGGCGGTGGTGATGGTGGTGGTGGTGGTGGCCAGAGTCTTTCGGCTCTCTATGGTGGAGTGGTTTGGACAATTGGGGCAACAGGGAATTAAAAGTTCAACTGGAGATAATTGTCCTCGTTTCCATTGCCTCTCAAAGGGCAGTTATTTACTCTGCAACTGCGGTTGTTGTAGCTGATTTCCCATGGCTTCCCAGGCTTCGCTGCTGTACAAAAGTATTGGCAAATGGCAACGCGGCCGATGATTCTTGAATCCTCACGGAATGGCGCTTAAATATTTAACAAAATATTAAACACTCTGGGCTGACAGAACGCCCAGCCAGAGAGACTCCCATTAAAGATATTCGCACTTAATCAATTCTGGATGAGGTCGATTCCGTCTGGACAGCCTCCAGCTACGATAGGGCCGCACGGACCTCTGTCTCTCACGCACGCTGCATTCCCCGAGGTGGGATCTAATAATTGCGGGGCCTTGTGCAGGGCCCACCCAGAGGTTTCCCGGAGGCCCCGGAGGACAGAATGCCACGTGTGAGGCCTGCGCTCCCACGACTGGCCTGGGCCCTCTTTCGTGTGGGACCCAGGGCCAATTGTCCTATTTGGAGCTCTACCCGCCCCCCCCCCCCCCCCCCGTGCTCGCGTGGGATGCAGTGGACGCCACGGGCCTCCTCCACGGTGTCCCCGCGGTGTTCTGGACTCGGCTGCTGCTGCACCAGCAACTCTCGGGCACGGCAAATGAGGCACTAAAGGGGGGGGGTGGCACCTCGAATATATGGGCGGGGGGTGAGCTGGCACTATTTTTTTTATTTATAAGCCAAAGTGACCGGCTAAGTGGCGGCTCAGCAGTAATGCGAGAGGGTTCCGGTGGGAAAGGTTGCGAGTTCAAATCCTCGTTGATTAGGGGTTGACTCAGCCCATCATCATCCCTCTGAGGTCGATAAACAACGTAGGAATGTGGAATTTCCTCCGCAGGCTCGGGGCTGTAAACGAGAGACGAGAGCAACCGGTTTCCTCGAATCGTTTGAGCAGCGGGAGGTTGCTCCGGTTCTCACCGTCGGAAGCCGTGAGCAGAAGATTGGAGAGCCTCCTCGGAGGTCCCGCGGTGAGCGGAACGTCGCTTCCTTCCGTCTGCCAGATCCCACGAAAGGAAGTGGTGCGAGTCGCTCGTTAGCAGACAAAGACGACACTCTGCCCTCGAGAAGTGGCTCCCATCCAGGGCGTCGGTTAACACCATCGCAGCAAAGATGCAATGACGTGACGTCTATAATCATACAAAGATACCCCGTATACGTCAATGCCATTAGCGAGCATCAATGAAGGTCGGTGGGTGGACAGCCCCACGCCCAGCCGCCTTTCTCTGCCTAGTGGCGATGTTACCACACCGCACCAGGTACTCATTTGAGGCTGAATCGACCTAGGGAGGCCCAAGACTGGTTCAGATATTCGCCACTGTTGGTTGTGAGCAGGAAAATCGAACTCTTGAGTCGCCGGTTTTGTAGCATAGCGCGTGAACCGCTACACTGCCGTTCCCCCATAACCACACACATCAACCACACACACTCACCCATGCATAAACTCACTGACCTACACGTACATGCTCATCCACCCACGCATACACTCACTCACCCACACATACACACTTAACAACAACAAAAGCACACACGCACATTCGCTCACGGTCCACCAACACACAGAAAACACGGAAGGACATGTGTACACACGCATACAATGGCGTGCGTGATTGCAGTGGACATCTCACCCAGTCTTCTTCTTTTGTGTGCCGTTTCAAAAAAGCAACAGGGCCACAGTTGTACGTTTAGTGTTGTGAGTCTTGTTACGCGGAATCCGGAGTGGTCGTTGAGTGAAGTCCGCTCGTTCCACCAGAACACGCTTGTTGTAGTGGGGTAGCTGAGTGCACTAGTCCACTTGTTGTAGTGGGGTAGCTGAGTGGACTAATCCACTTGTTGTAGTGGGGTAGCTGAGTGCACTAATCCACTTGCTGTAGTGGGGTAGCTGAGTGGACTAATCCACTTGTTGTAGTGGGGTAGCTGAGTGGACTAATCTACTTGTTGTAGTGGGGTAGCTGAGTGCACTAATCCACTTGTTGTAGTGGGGTAGCTGAGTGGACTAGTTCACTTGTTGTAGTGGGGTAGCTGAGTGCACTAATCCACTTGTTGTAGTGGGGTAGCTGAGTGGACTAATCCACTTGTTGTAGTGGGGTAGCTGAGTGGACTAATCTACTTGTTGTAGTGGGGTAGCTGAGTGGACTAATCCACTTGTTGTAGTGGGGTAGCTGAGTGGACTAGTCCACTTGTTGTAGTGGGGTAGCTGAGTGGACTAGTCCACTTGTTGTAGTGGGGTAGCTGAGTGGACTAATCCACTTGTTGTAGTGGGGTAGCTGAGTGGACTAATCTACTTGTTGTAGTGGGGTAGCTGAGTGCACTAATCCACTTGTTGTAGTGGGGTAGCTGAGTGGACTAGTTCACTTGTTGTAGTGGGGTAGCTGAGTGCACTAATCCACTTGTTGTAGTGGGGTAGCTGAGTGGACTAATCCACTTTTTGTAGTGGGTAGCTGAGTGGACTAGTCCACTTGTTGTAGTGGAGTAGCTGAGTGGACTAATCCACTTGTTGTAGTGGGGTAGTTGAGTGGACTAGTCCACTTGTTGTAGTGGGGTAGCTGAGTGGACTAATCCACTTGTTGTAGTGGAGTAGCTGAGTGGACTAATCCACTTGTTGTAGTGGGGTAGTTGAGTGGACTAATCCACTTGTTGTAGTGGGTAGCTGAGTGGACTAGTCCTTGTTGAGTGGGTAGCTGAGTGCACTATCCACTTGTTGTAGTGGGGTAGCTGAGTGCACTAATCCACTTCTTGTAGTGGGGTAGCTGAGTGGACTAGTCCACTTGTTGTAGTGGGGTAGCTGAGTGCACTAATCCACTTGTTGTAGTGGGGTAGCTGAGTGGACTAATCCACTTGTTGTAGTGGGGTAGCTGAGTGGACTAGTCCACTTGTTGTAGTGGAATAGCTGAGTGGACTAGTCCACTTGTAGTGGGGTAGCTGAGTGGACTAGTCCACTTGTTGTAGTGGGGTAGCTGAGTGGACTAATCCACTTGTTGTAGTGGGGTAGCTGAGTGGACTAGTCCACTTGTTGTAGTGGAGTAGCTGAGTGCACTAATCCACTTGTAGTGGGGTAGCTGAGTGGACTAATCCACTTGTTGTAGTGGGGTAGCTGAGTGCACTAATCCACTTGTTGTAGTGGGGTAGCTGAGTGGACTAGTCCACTTGTTGTAGTGGAGTAGCTGAGTGCACTAATCCACTTGTAGTGGGGTAGCTGAGTGGACTAGTCCACTTGTTGTAGTGGGGTAGCTGAGTGCACTAATCCACTTGTTGTAGTGGGGTAGCTGAGTGGACTAATCCACTTGTTGTAGTGGAGTAGCTGAGTGGACTAATCCACTTGTAGTGGGGTAGCTGAGTGCACTAAACCACTTGTTGTAGTGGGATAGCTGAGTGGACTAGTCCACTTGTTGTAGTGGGGTAGCTGAGTGGACTAATCCACTTGTTGTAGTGGGGTAGCTGAGTGGACTGATCCACTTGTTGTAATGGGGTAGCTGAGTGCACTAATCCACTTGTTGTAGTGGAGTAGCTGAGTGGACTAATCCACTTGTTGTAGTGGGGTAGCTGAGTGCACTAATCCACTTGTTGTAGTGGGGTAGCTGAGTGGACTAGTCCACTTGTTGTAGTGGGGTAGCTGAGTGGACTAGTCAACTTGTTGTAGTGGGGTAGCTGAGTGCACTAATCCACTTGTTGTAGTGGGGTAGCTGTGTGGACTAGTCCACTTGTTGTAGTGGAGTAGCTGAGTGGACTAGTCAACTTGTTGTAGTGGGGTAGCTGAGTGCACTAATCCACTTGTTGTAGTGGGGTAGCTGAGTGGACTAGTCCACTTGTTGTAGTGGAGTAGCTGAGTGGACTAGTCACTTGTTGTAGTGGGGTAGCTGAGTGGACTAATCCACTTGTTGTAGTGGGGTAGCTGAGTGGACTAGTCCACTTGTTGTAGTGGAGTAGCTGAGTGGACTAGTCAACTTGTTGTAGTGGGGTAGCTGAGTGCACTAATCCACTTGTTGTAGTGGGGTAGCTGAGTGGACTAGTCCACTTGTTGTAGTGGAGTAGCTGAGTGGACTAGTCAACTTGTTGTAGTGGGGTAGCTGAGTGCACTAATCCACTTGTTGTAGTGGGGTAGCTGAGTGGACTAGTCCACTTGTTGTAGTGGAGTAGCTGAGTGGACTAGTCAACTTGTTGTAGTGGGGTAGCTGAGTGGACTAATCCACTTGTTGTAGTGGAGTAGCTGAGTGGACTAGTCAACTTGTTGTAGTGGGGTAGCTGAGTGGACTAGTCCACTTGTTGTAGTGGAGTAGCTGAGTGGACTAGTCAACTTGTTGTAGTGGGGTAGCTGAGTGCACTAATCCACTTGTTGTAGTGGGGTAGCTGAGTGGACTAGTCCACTTGTTGTAGTGGGGTAGCTGAGTGGACTAGTCCACTTGTTGTAGTGGGGTAGCTGAGTGGACTAATCCACTTGTTGTAGTGGGGTAGCTGAGTGCACTAATCCACTTGTTGTAGTGGGGTAGCTGAGTGGACTAATCCACTTGTTGTAGTGGAGTAGCTGAGTGGACTAATCCACTTGTTGTAGTGGGGTAGCTGACTGAACTAATGCACTTGTTGTAGTGGGGTAGCTGAGTGGACTAGTCCACTTGTTGTAGTGGAGTAGCTGAGTGGACTAATCCACTTGTTGTAGTGGGGTATCTGAGTGGACTAATCCACTTGTAGTGGGGTAGCTGAGTGGACTAGTCCACTTGTTGTAGTGGGGTAGCTGAGTGCACTAATCCACTTGTTGTAGTGGGGTAGCTGAGTGGACTAATCCACTTGTTGTAGTGGGGTAGCTGAGTGGACTAATCCACTTGTAGTGGGGTAGCTGAGTGGACTAGTCCACTTGTTGTAGTGGTGTAGCTGAGTGCACTAGTCCACTTGTTGTAGTGGGGTAGCTGAGTGGACTAGTCAACTTGTTGTAGTGGGGTAGCTGAGTGGACTAATCCACTTGTTGTAGTGGGGTAGCTGAGTGCACTAGTCCACTTGTTGTAGTGGGGTAGCTGAGTGGACTAGTCAACTTGTTGTAGTGGTGTAGCTGAGTGCACTAATCCACTTGTTGTAGTGGGGTAGCTGAGTGGACTAGTCCACTTGTTGTAGTGGGGTAGCTGAGTGGACTAATCCACTTGTTGTAGTGGGGTAGCTGATGGACTAATCCACTTGTTGTAGTGGGGTAGCTGAGTGGACTAGTCCACTTGTTGTAGTGGGGTAGCTGAGTGGACTAATCCACTTGTTGTAGTGGGGTAGCTGAATGGACTAATCCACTTGTTGTAGTGGGGTAGCTGAATGGACTAATCCACTTGTTGTAGTGGGGTAGCTGAGTGGACTAATCCACTTGTTGTAGTGGGGTAGCTGAATGGACTAATCCACTTGTTGAAAGATGTTATCAACCACGCAAAAAAGACTTAATTACACATTTTTGGACCATCTTATCTGACAGGCACTATTTTACTTTACTTTACCGAGTGTTAACATCCCCAGTGTTTAACAGTACTCTCTTCATTGTTCAGCCAGCACTGGTATAAACATGGGCATTTTCGTTCTTTTCTATCATGTGTATCAACAGGTGCTTGTACACACACATGTCCACGTACACTTGCACCCCACACTCTCTTTTGGCCTCCCCTCCCCCTCTCTGTCCAATGCGTTGGCGTGTGCAGCAGTAGTTGCTTGCGCACAACCACGTCCACGTCGCCGACTCTCGTGTACCACGTCGTGTATTCTTTTGGCCCCGCCCCCCTCCCCTCCCGATGCGTTCTACGTGGCACTTCGTGCCGTCTTTGAGCCCCGCCCCCCTCCCTCCCGATACGTTCCATTCATTGGCTACCACATTCTGATGAGCTCCCCCCCCTCTCCTCCCCCCTCAACTTGCTTTTAAGGGATTACATCTTGAATCATTGACTCACTTGATGCAGCAAATCTGGCTGTGACGGTCCCACCTGATGACGGAGACTTGTGTTGCCTCCGAAACGTCGTGATTTTTATTTTATTTTGCTTTCATTAATTTTTATGTTTTACCTACGTGACTTTACCGAAAAAACCTAAGAATATGGACTAATCCACTTGTTGTAGTGGGGTAGCTGAGTGGACTAATCCACTTGTTGTAGTGGGGTAGCTGAGTGGACTAATCCACTTGTTGTAGTGGAGTAGGTGAGTGGACTAATCCACTTGTTGTAGTGGGGTAGCTGAGTGGACTAGTCCACTTGTTGTAGTGGGGTAGCTGAGTGGACTAGTCAACTTGTTGTAGTGGGGTAGCTGAGTGGACTAGTCAACTTGTTGTAGTGGGGTAGCTGAGTGGACTAATCCACTTGTTGTAGTGGGGTAGCTGAGTGGACTAGTCCACTTGTTGTAGTGGGGTAGCTGAGTGCACTAATTCACTTGTTGTAGTGGGGTAGCTGAGTGGACTAGTCAACTTGTTGTAGTGGGGTAGCTGAGTGGACTAATCCACTTGTTGTAGTGGGGTAGCTGAGTGGACTAATCCACTTGTTGTAGTGGGATAGCTGAGTGCACTAATCCACTTGTTGTAGTGGGGTAGCTGAGTGGACTAATCCACTTGTTGTAGTGGGGTAGCTGAGTGGACTGATCCACTGGTTGTAGTGGGGTAGCTGAGTGGACTTATCCACTTGTTGTAGTGGGGTAGCTGAGTGAACTGATCCACTTGTTGTAGTGGGGTAGCTGAGTGGACTAGTCCACTTGTTGTAGTGGGGTAGCTGAGTGCACTAATCCACTTGTTGTAGTGGGGTAGCTGAGTGGACTAATCCACTTGTTGTAGTGGGGTAGCTGAGTGGACTAGTCCACTTGTTGTAGTGGGGTAGCTGAGTGGACTAGTCCACTTGTTGTAGTGGGGTAGCTGAGTGGACTAATCCAATTGTTGTAGTGGGGTAGCTGAGTGGACTAGTCAACTTGTTGTAGTGGGGTAGCTGAGTGCACTAATCCACTTGTTGTAGTGGAGTAGCTGAGTGGACTAATCCACTTGTTGTAGTGGAGTAGCTGAGTGGACTAATCCACTTGTTGTAGTGGGGTAGCTGAGTGGACTAATCCACTTGTTGTAGTGGAGTAGCTGAGTGGACTAATCCACTTGTTGTAGTGGGGTAGCTGAGTGGACTAGTCAACTTGTTGTAGTGGGGTAGCTGAGTGGACTAGTCCACTTGTTGTAGTGGGGTAGCTGAGTGGACTAATCCACTTGTTGTAGTGGGGTAGCTGAGTGGACTAGTCCACTTGTTGTAGTGGGGTAGCTGAGTGGACTAATCCACTTGTTGTAGTGGGGTAGCTGAGCGGACTAATCCACTTGTTGTAGTGGGGTAGCTGAGTGGACTAGTCCACTTGTTGTAGTGGGGTAGCTGAGTGGACTAGTCCACTTGTTGTAGTGGGGTAGCTGAGTGGACTAATCCACTTGTTGTAGTGGGGTAGCTGAGTGGACTAATCCACTTGTTGTAGTGGGGTAGCTGAGTGGACTAGTCCACTTGTTGTAGTGGGGTAGCTGAGTGCACTAGTCCACTTGTTGTAGTGGGGTAGTTGAGTGGACTAATCCACTTGTTGTAGTGGGGTAGCTGAGTGGACTAGTCCACTTGTTGTAGTGGGGTAGCTGAGTGGACTAGTCCACTTGTTGTACTGGGGTAGCCATCAGCGATGTGCGCTTGATGGTTCGCCCCACACCAGAGGTCGCAAACGGGCTTTGATTCCTTACCCGTACCCGGCCGCACCAGGGTCGGGTACGGGTAGCCGGGTATCGGGTAGGGTACGGGTATCGGGTACCCGGTTGCGACCTCTGCCCCACACCGCATAAGCAGTTTGCCAAGTCTCCGATCGTTACCACTAACGGAAGAAGTTTCCCCAGCCCACCTGGCGGTTCTTAACAGCCGGCAGAGGAGTTTGGAGGCGCGCTCCCAAAATAGACGACGTCTCGATCGATTTCAGACGGGAGGACGGTACGGACGGTGCTGGGGATTTGATGTCGATATGCTGAGGGAGGAGATTCTGACTTGCCAAGTCGTTGCTGAAACTCCCTTGAGTGTTGTAGCAACAGTTGGGGATGTCCCATGTGTGCGTTCACTGCTTTCACCCAGTGAGCACACGCAAGTGAACGTACGGTGCACTTGAGCTGCACGTAAGGGGGAGCACGTGAGCGAGGAGGTGCTGCTTATTCGAGGGGGTGGGTGGGGGGGGCTATCACTCCCAATTCGCAAACTTGGGTGCAATTAATAGACTTCAGGCCACCCCTCGGAGGGCTGTGCAAGACCGGGAGGCAGAATCCAATTGACGTAATCTTGTGGTGCTGCTGCTGCTGTTGTCGGTGCCACATTGCCAGTGAAGCCACTCGCCGGTGGGAAGCAGCCCGTGTGCAGGACGTGTGCAGGTGATTGCAGCGAATGTGGCCGTTCTAAGTTTTCACTGCTCTTCTGCGGCTTTTGCGTGCGGTTTGAGGTTCGTCGTTGGCGCTGGGTCCAGCCTGGGTCCCTCTGGGTTTGCGACCCGTTAAATATTCATACTCGCAGATGTCCCCGTGCGTGGCACTGGCGCTCGTGGGTCGCAACGCGCGCACGCTGCTGCAGTGTCACTTTGCGTCAATCCGCGACAAAGATCCCCGTATAGCCTGAACTTGACTGTTGGGGCAACTGCTGTTAGCGAGCACCTTTGAAGGGCGACACGGCACACGAGATGGGTGAACAGTTCCATATCTTTCCGTCTTTGCCTCCCCGTTGGCAATATGTTCACACCGCACCAGGTATTCATTTGAAGCTGAGTCGACCTAGGGGAGGCCCTTGACCGGTCACTGGTGTTGGCCGTGAGCGAAAATGGAGTTCAGGTCACCAAGTTCGTAGCGCAGCGTGCTAACCACCACACTATCGCTCCCCACACCATAAACAAAGATCCCTTGTGTAGCCTTTACAGATTGTTGGGGCAAGTGCTGTTAGCGAGCACTTCTGAAGTCCGGCACAGCACACGAGGGGTGGGTGGCCAGCACCTCGCCCGGCCGCCTTTGTCTCCCTAGTGGCGATGTTTCCATACTGCATTAGGTACTGTTTTTAGGTTGAGTCGACCTATGGGAGGCCCAGGACCGGTTCAGATTATCGTCACTGGTGTTGCCTGTGTGCGGGAATCGAATTCGGGTGGCCAAGTTCGTAGCGCTGTGCTAACTGTTACACTACCACTCCACACACTCAAACAACACACACAGTGCATGTTTACACAGTGAACATTGCACCCAGCCAACACACACTCACACGTACGCGATGCCGTACACCAGCGGTCCCCAACCTTTTTGGCACCAGGGACCGGTAGGGAGGGGGGATGGTTTCGGGATGATTCTAGCGCATTACATTTATTGTGCACTTTATTTATATTATTATTACATTGTAATATATAATTAAATCATTATTCAACTCACCATAATGCAGAATCAGTGGGAGTCCTGAGCTTGTTTTCCTGTAACTAGACGGTCCCATCTGGGGGTGCCGCCGCTGATCTGACAGGAGGCGGAGCTCAGACGTCATTGCGAGCGATGGGGAGCGGCTGTCAATACAGACGATGAAGCTTCGCTCGCTCGCCCACCGCTCACCTCCTGCTGTGCAGCCCGGTTCCTCACACTCGCACGTACGGTACCGGCCTGCGGCCTGGGGGTTGGGAACCCCTGCTGTACGCGATTCCGTGGTGCACACCGCCGGTTCGTGTGGATCCTGCGAACGATTGCAAACTCTGCGAGTCTCGGATTAACCACCGAGTTGCCCACGGTCCCACCGCTCCTGGTGCGCGCCGTTAACCCCGCACGTGGAGCGGCTTTGCTTCTGTGTCACACAACGGCCACTCGTGTCGGCGTGTAACGGGACGCATGGGCACAAACAACGGCATTACTCCTCGCGCCCGTCCGTAATGGCACCCGACCCCGTGTGGGGCCCTCCGGGTGGAAATACATTTTGGTCAACGTTTCGGGCAATGGCCCAGGGCGACGCTCTCTCTGCCATGAAGAAGTGCCATTGCCCGAAACGTCTCCCACGGTGTATTTGTTTTTCTGTTTTTATGGCCACGGTGTTGATTGCGTGTGGGCTTCGCGACCAGCGTCACACTGGGGACGTGACGGCCTTCAGACGGCTGCTCGCCGTCAAGGACCGGTCTTCTGTTCAGTTGCGTAGCGTCATCGTCGCGAGTTCACATTCTGGTTGGGAGGTGGGAGACCGGTTGACTCAGCCCATCATCCCTCCCTCCAGAGGTCGATAAAACAAGAAACCACTTTGTGGGGGAAATCAACAGCGGTTGTCCTGTGGACTCTGCAACACGAGTGTGGAATGAGCACCGATGCCTCAATGCTCAGTTGAGCAGGGGATCGCTCGCTCGCTCGCTCTGTGAGCAAGGTGTGTCACGCTCACTCACCTGGCTATAGATGAAGGTGTCTGTGTGCGCGTGTCTCTCTCTGTGTCTTAACGGGTCTGTGCATCTATCGATGTGCCTCTGTGTTTTGTCTGTGTATCTGTCTCTGTGTCTCTGTCCGTGTATCTGTCTATGCGTCTACGTCCCTCTCTGTGTCTTTGTCCGTGTGTCTACGTCTCTGTGTGCGTCAGGGTCAGTGTCACACTGCTGCCCGTGTTGTCACTGCTGCCCGTGTTGTCACTGCCGCCCGCCCGTGCTCAAGTGGCCGTGGATCGCGGCGTGCTCGCTCTTTGTTTTTGCTTGCCCCGTGTCGTGGGCGCACGCTGAGTGAGATTAATGGCGCCACTCGCTCGTGCGATTGCCGGGCCCGCGAGTTGTCAACGCGTGTCCTCTCCACGCCCGCGGAGTAGTAGGGGGTTGGGTGGGGCACCGTAATTATGCAGCAAGCGGTCGTCAGGCTCATTGAGACGCTCGGTGAGCCGGGTCCTCCGTACCCGGCCCCGGCCACGATCGCCCAGCCCGGCGTCGCCGCGACGCTTGTGACGCGGCGCGGCACCCGGAGCGTCGTCGTCGGAACGTTTCGAGTGTCAGCGACCTGCTCGTGGGCGCAGTGTGGAGGCCGCGGAGTTGTTGGCATGCCAACACCGTCGCATCTCCGGCGCCGTGCCCTCAAGGCGCGATCTACATGAGCGGCGAGTGGCGGTGGCCGGCAGTTGGCAGATGGCCCCGTGTGTGCGTGTGTGTGCATGCGTGTGTTTGTGCGTGTGTGTGCATGCGTGTGTGTGTGCGTGTGTGTGCGCTTGCGTGTGTGTGTGCGTGCGTGTGTTTGTGCGTGGGGCCTTACCATCAGCCCCACTAAAACTAAGCACCTGCCTGGGTATTTTGTACCATCGGACACTCCACCCCCACAACTCCCAATTGGTGATGGGCAGTTGTGGAGAGAGTGGAGAGTTTCCCATACCTGGGCAGTGTGCTTATGACCGGCTCCAGTTTATCAGCAGAGGTCTCACTCCGAATCAGTCGAGCGGCAATATCTTTTCATCGGTTGCGTAACGCTGTGTGGAAGCTACCTGGTCTGTCGCTCCGCACGAAGCTTCAGGTCTTCTCGGCCACGGTCATTCCCTCCCTTCTCTACGCTTGCGAAACGTGGACCCCCCTAGTGGAGCATCTTCGCCGGTTGGAAACATTTAGGCTGGCCTGCCTACGATCCATCCTGGGTTTAACCAGGCTGGATTGTGTGAGGAGCTCACAAGTCCTTGAAAGATCTGGGCAAAGTCCCATCAGTGAGCTCCTCCGGCAGGCAAGGCTGCGTTGGCTGGGTTATGTAGCCCGCATGCCCAGCCACCGCATGCCTAAACAGCTTTTGTTCGGCCGGATCGAGGGGGCTAAACGGGCGCGGCACGGGCTAGAGAAGAGATGGAGTGATGTGGTACAGGAAGACGTGGAGCTGAGTGGACTTGCCGATGACTGGTACCAGCGGTGTCAAGATTGGCCTCAGTGGAGGAGGCTCGTGAAGGACGCTACTGGGCAGTTGGAGGCAGTCGCCCTCCAACAACAACGGAGGGCGGAGGAGCGACGCTCACAACAACGAGCGGAGCGCCGGGTGGCTAAGCACAGCAAGTTGGTACAGGTAGGAGGCACAGGTGGCGCATCAGCCAGTCATCTCGGTCATCTCGGTCAGTCGACCCGTGGCACCTGGGTCTGCCCCGTGACCTCCTGCCAGCGGGCGTTCGACACTTCACGTGGCCTCAAGGTGCACATGGCCTGGCACAAGCGTCGTGGTGACGTCACCGCCACTTAGTGGCGAATGGCGGTTGTTGTTGTTGTTGTGCGTGTGTGTTCGTGCGTCTGTGTGCATGAGTGAGCCACGGCTATTTTAGGACGCGTATAGTAGAAGCTCAAGATGGAGCTAGGTTCCCGCCGTGAGTAGCGACTCCAGGGTGAGAGAGGCACGGGTGCGGCACGGGTGGGGCACTGGTGGGGCAAGGGTGGCGCACTGGTGGGGCACGGGTGGCGCACTGGTGGGGCACTGGTGTTTATGTGTGTTTGTGTGTATGTTGGTGAGAGCTGGCGAGTGCTGGTGAGTGTTTGTGAGTGCTGGTGAGTGTGAGCCACTGTGCCGACTCTGTCTTTGCTCCACCACAGACGCCATGCACTGGCCCCGCTGGGTGTCCTGGCCGTGAAGAGACACCGCCCTGCACCCCGCTCACCCGGTACGCTCACCCCGCTCACCCGCTCACCCCGCTCACCCCGCCACCCATTGACCCCGCTCACCCCGTTGACCCCACTCACCCCACACACACCCACTCACCCCGCTCACCCCCACTGACCCCACTCACCCCCACTGACCCCACTCACCCCCGCTCACCCCACTCACCCCCGCTCACCCCGCTCACCCCCACTCACCCTCTCACCCCCACTCACCCCGCTCACTCCCACTGACCCCGCTCACCCCCACTCACCCCGCTCACTCCCACTCATCCCCGCTCACCCCGCTGACCCCCACTCACCTCGCTCACCCCCACTCACCCCGCTCACCCCCACTCACCCCTACTCACCCCGCTCACCCCGCTCACCCCCACTCACTCTGCTTACCCCCACTCACCCGCTCACCCCGTTGACCCCACTCACTCCCGTTGACCCCACTCACCCTGCTTACCCCGTCACCCTACTAACCCCCGTTCACCCCACTCACCCGCTCACCCTCACTAACCCCCACTCACCCCCACTCAGCCCTACTCACCCCGCTCACCCCGTTAACCCACTCACCCCGCTCACCCCCACTCACCCGCTACCCCGCTGACCCCGCTCAGTCACAATTATATTGATGTCAACTGGTAACGCTGCGCCACCACCGCACGCTGTTCGCTCGCTCTCTTAGAGAGAGAGGAGAGAGAGACGGACCAACTCAGAGGAGGAGGAACCTCAGACGAGTAGTGGGAAGGCAGCAGCGACAGCAGCCACGTGGTGGTGAGGAGCCGACGCTACCAACAGTTGCCCATGCTCTGCGGTCTTCTATATACGAAGGTCAATGAATGAGTATTAACACGTGGGAGAGAAAACAGAGGACACGGGAGGAAACCCATGCGCGGGCGCGAAGGGGCAACGCTTGATCCTGTACAGACGGAACAGGTGGAGTTCCACATTTTTGGCCGTAAGCGCCAACTCGTGGGAGCCAGGGTGCGGCTCCTCCTCCACAGCCGCAGGAGGGGAGTATTGTAAAACCCGCATGTGATCCACCTACCTCGCTGCTGCCTCCACAACGCCCCATGATCACCGGGCCCGTGCGCCGTAGCCACCGCCCGGCTGATGAGACGCCGGCACGCACGGTGCACGGGCGTCACCGTGAGCTCCGTCATTCCGATTGCCGCGGTGCCTTTGTGAGCCCTTGGAACCGCGGTCAAACCGTTTCACGGTCGACGCCGTTGCTGAGCACGATCGGCCAGCAACAAACCGCACCATACAAGTTGTGAGATAGATCTATCAGAGTTAACACGTTCCTTAATTGAGTGGGGGAAAGCGACGAGGATGACTACGACGACGTTCGATGGCGACGACCGGAGGAGGGAATTCCAGAGTGGGGCAGTGCGAGTGCAAGGGCAATGTGATGGGTGAGTGTGTGGGTGAGTGAGTGAGAGTGATTAGGTGTGTGGGTAAGTGAGTGCGAGTAAGTAGGTGTGTGGGTGAGTTCGTGGTGAGTGAGGGAAAGTGCGTAGGTGTGGTGGGTGATTGCGTGGGTGAGTGAGAGTGAGTAGGTGTGGGGGTGAGTAAGGGAAGTGAGTAGGTGTGGTGGGGATGGGCAGTTGTGGAGAGAGTGGAGAGTTTACCATACCTGGGCAGTGTGGAGAGAGTGGAGAGTTTACCATACCTGGGCAGTGTGCTCATGACCGGCTCCAGTTGACAGCAGAGGTCTCACTCCGAATCAGTCGAGCGGCATTAATCTTTTCATCGGTTGCGTAACGCTGTGTGGAAGATACCTGGCCTGTCTCTCCGCACGAAGCTTCAGGTCTTCTCTGCCACAGTCATTTCCTCCCTTCTCTATGCTTGTGTAGTGACATCGCGATGTCACTGTAAGCCGGCCCGAGAGAGCACGGCATGCGATGTATCGACATCGCGGGCACCACGTATATGTGGGTGCAGTACCGGCCCTAGAGGTACTCGGTGAGCACTGACTGCAGTGCTTTGCGTGCCAGTGCCGACCCCTATAGGTAGGTGGTGTGATAGTGCCGGCCATGGGAATGGGGTTACTAATGGCCATGGCACTCTGGTTGACCCCGAAGGACACGTGACCGGTATAGTCTACACAGGGGTGGTCACGTGTCAGGGCCGGGAACCTGCTAGAGGATTCCAGAAGGTGGTCGTGGCTAAGGGCGGAGCTAGCCCCGCCACAGAGGATAAAAGCCGGGTCCCCGAGAGAGACCGGCTGTTCTTGTTCATCCTGAAGAATCTACATTCTACATCCTACAAGAGTCACCAACACTTGACCCGGACCCATGCCAGGGTCAGATCCATCGTAGCTAATTCCCGTGTAATTAGTGTAGATATCCTGGTGGTTTACCACTATAGGTTGTTAATGTGTTAAGGGGTAGTACCCCGTGTGTTGGTTTAATAAATGTGTTTGCTCCAAGAAGTGCATCTGCGACGCAGTTGAACTCACTACACTTGCGAAACGTGGATCCCTCCTAATGAACATCTTCGCCTGTTAGAAACATTTAGGCTGGCCTGCCGACGATCATCCTGGGTTTAACCAGATCTGGACAAAGTCCCATTGGTGAGCTCCTCCGTCGGGCAAGGCTGCGTTGGCTGGGTCATGTAGGCCACATGCCCGCCACCACATGCTTAAACAGTTTTGTTCAGCCGGATCGGGGGGGCTAAACGGGCGCGGCATGGGCTAGAGAGAGATGGAGTAATGTGGTACAGGAGATATGGAGCTGAGTGGACTTGCCAATGACTGATCCCAGCGGTGTCAAGATCAGCCTCTGTGGAGGAGCTCGTGAAGGACGCTACTGGGCAGTTGGAGGCAGTCGCCCTCCAACAACAACGGAGGGCGGAGGAGCAACGCTCACAACAACGAGCGGAGCGCTGGGTGGCTAAAGCACAGCAAGTTTGCACAGTAGGGGGCACAGGGTGGTGCATCAGCCAGTCGTCTCAGTCATCTCAGTCAGTCGACCCGTGGCACCTGGGTCTGCATCGTGACCTGGCCAGCGGGCGTTCGACACTTCACGTGCCTCAAAGTGCACATAGCCTGGCAAAAGCGTCGTGGTGACGTCACCGCCACTTAGTGGCGAATGGCGGTTGTTGGTGAGAGTGAGTAGGTGTATGGGGGCGGGGAGTGATGAGGTGAGTGGGTGAGTGAGTGAGAGTGAGTAGGTGTGGGGGGTGAGTAAGGGAGAGTGAGTAGGTGTGGTGGGTGGGTCCGTGGGTGAGTGAGGGTGTCAGTAGGTGTGGTGGGTGAGTGAGTGGCAAGTTGGGGAGTGATTGAGCTTGGGAAAAGGAGACGATGATGGCAGAGGATTTATTCAAGGTCGTAATCCGATTCGAAGATCAATTGTTGTATTTTAGCATCATCGCGAGTGTAGCGGCCACCAGTGGCTGGTCTCGTTAACCCGTTTACTGACGGCACGAACCCTGCCTTTGATGGAGCCCGACGACCGAATGGCACTGCACACGCACGATCCCACCCGGTGCTGGGAGCCAAGCGGGTTGGGCCCAGTTCGTGCCTGGTGGGGAGGCTGCCCCGGAGACACAAGTGGAAGAGGAGACTTAAGAGCAGATGATGGGAGACTGTCAGGGCAGATCTGTGGGTCTGTGTGTGTCTCCATGTGAGCCTGTGGGTCTCCATGTGAGTCTGTGAGAGTCAAAGGTCAAATGGTACAAGGCTGTCCGGGTAGATCTTGGTGGCCTCCGTGTGTCGACTGCATGAAGGGTAGAGCGCGGTGGTGGTGAGGAGCTGCTGTGGTGGTGAGGAGGTGCGGTGGTGGTGAGGAGGTGCGGTGGTGGCGATGTCGTCATCGCTGGGCTTGGCCACGGTGACGACATCGCCATCTTGGTTATACGCCGTGCTCGTTGGCTCCTTTAAGCCACTTGCTGGCAGTCGCTCTGGCGGTGACTCTGGCAGTCATGCTGGTAGCTATGCCGGCAGTCACTCCGACAGTCACACCGACAGTCACACCGACAGTCACACCGACAGTTATGCTGGAAGCCTGGCAGGCTTCGGGTCTCGGTAATCTGTACGCGCACCGGGACCTTGTGTCAATCTACCGCGAGGACGTGTGACCTCCCCACGCCGCGCGGGTCCTT
>WFAB01002658.1:0-29829 GCA_018977245.1 Lethenteron camtschaticum | reverse complement strand
TGGGAGGGGCTTAGAGTGGGAGGGGTTTAAGTGGGAGGGCTTAATGTGGGAGGGGCTTAAGTGGGAGGGGCTTAAGTGGGAGGGGCTTAAGTGGGAGGGGCTTAAGTGGGAGGGGCTTAAGTGGGAGGGCTTAAGGGGGAGGGGACTTAAGTGGGAGGGGCTTAAATGGAAGGGGCTTAAGTGGGAGGGGCTTAGGGTGGGGGGGCTTAAGTGGGAGGGCTTAGGGTGGGAGGGGCTTAAGTGGGAGGGGCTTAGAGTGGGAGGGGCTTAAGTGGGAGGGGCTTAAGTAGGAGGGGCTTAAGTGGGAGGGCTTAAGTGGGAGGGGCTTAAATGGAAGGGGCTTAAGTGGGAGGGCTTAGGGTGGGAGGGGCTTAGAGTGGGAGGGCTTAGAGTGGGAGGGGCTTAAGTGGGAGGGGCTTAAGTGGGAGGGGCGTGCGGGTGGGAGGAGCTATAGAGAAAGTGGTGGGTGGGGGCTGAGGGGTAAGGTGAGGGGAGGGGCTAGGAGGAGGGGGGAAGGGGTTGAGTGGGAAGGGGGAGGGGAGGGCTAGGAGGAGGGGGGAGGAGCTAAGGAGAGAAGAGGGGAGGCTAAGGAAGAAAGGGGGAGGGGTCAGGAGGAGGGGGAGGAGCTAAGTCAAGAAGGGGGAGGAGCTAAGTGAGAAGGGGGAGGAGCTAAGTAGAGGGAGGAGGAGCTAAGTGAGAAGGGGGAGGAGCTTAGTGGAGGGGGGAGGAGCTAAGTGGAGGGGGGAGGGGCTTAGTGGGGGTGGAGAGTGGTGGTGCAGTGGTTAGCGCACTGTATGTTGTGAGTGGGGAGTGGTGGTGCAGTGGTTAGCGCACTGTGTGTGTGTGTGAGTGGGGAGTGGTGGTGCAGTGGTTAGCACACTGTGTGTGTGTGTGAGTGGGGAGTGGTGGTGCAGTGGTTAGCACACTGTGTGTGTGTGAGTGGGGAGTGGTGGTGCAGTGGTTAGCGCACTGTGTGTGTGTGTGAGTGGGGGAGTGGTGGTGCAGTGGTTAGCGCACTGTGTGGTGTGTGAGTGGGGAGTGGTGGTGAGTGGTTAGCGCATGTGTGTGTGTGAGTGGGGGGCGGTGGTGCAGTGGTTTAGCGCACTGTGTGATGGGGGAGTGGTGGTGCAGTGGTTAGCGCACTGTGTGTGTGTGAGGGGATTGGTGGTGCAGTGGTTAGCGCACTGTGTGTGTGTGTGTGAGTGGGGAGTGGTGGTGCAGTGGTTAGCGCACTGTGTGTGTGTGAGTGGGGAGTGGTGGTGCAGTGGTTAGCGCACTGTGTGTGTGAGTGAGAGGGGAGTGGTGGTGCAGTGGTTAGCGCACTGTGTGTGTGTGAGTGGTGGTGCAGTGGTTAGCGCACTGTGTGTGTGTGAGTGGGGAGCGGTGGTGCAGTGGTTAGCGCACTGTGTGTGAGAGGGGAGTGGTGGTGCAGTGGTTAGCGCACTGTGTGTGTGTGAGTGGGGAGCGGTGGTGCAGTGGTTAGCGCACTGTGTGTGTGTGAGTGGGGAGTGGTGGTGCAGTGGTTAGCGCACTGTGTGTGAGTGAGTGGGGAGTGGTGGTGCAGTGGTTAGCGCACTGTGTGTGTGGGGGGAGTGGTGGTGCAGTGGTTAGCGCACTGTGTGTGTGGAGGGGAGTGGTGGTGCAGTGGTTAGCGACCGTGTGTGAGAGGGGAGTGGTGGTGCAGTGGTTAGCGCACTGTGTGTGTGTGAGTGGGGAGTGGTGGTGCTGTGGTTAGCGCACTGTGTGTGTGTGAGTGGGGAGTGGTGGTGCAGTGGTTAGCACACTGTGTGTGTGAGTGGGGAGTGGTGGTGCAGTGGTTAGCGCACTGTGTGTGTGAGTGGGGAGTGGTGGTGCAGTGGTTAGCGCAACTGTGTGTGTATGGGGAGTGGTGGTGCAGTGGTTAGCGCACTGTGTGTGTGTGTGTGGGGAGTGGTGGTGCAGTGGTTAGCGCACTGTGTGTGTGAGTGGGGAGTGGTGGTGCAGTGGTTAGCGCACTGTGTGTGTGTGGGGGGAGTGGTGGTGCAGTGGTTAGCGCACAGTGTGTGTGTGTGGGGGGAGTGGTGGTGCAGTGGTTAGCGCACTGTGTGTGTGTGAGTGGGGAGTGGTGGTGCAGTGGTTAGCGCACTGTGTGTGTGTGAGTGGGGAGTGGTGGTGCAGTGGTTTAGCGCACTGTGTGTGTGTGTGTGTGGAGTGGTGGTGCAGTGGTTAGCGCCTGTGTGTGTGTTGGGGAGTGGTGGTGCAGTGGTTAGCGCACTGTGTGTGTGAGTGGGGAGTGGTGGTGCAGTGGTTTGGCGCACTGGTGTGTGTGATTGGGGAGTGGTGGTGCAGTGGTTGCGCCTATGGGAGTGGGGTGCAGTGTTAGCCTGTGTGTGTGATTGGGGAGTGGTGGTGCAGTGGTTAGCGCACTGTGTGTGTGGGGGAGTGGTGGTGCAGTGGTTAGCGCACTGTGTGTGTGTGAGTGGGAGTGGTGGTGCAGTGGTTAGCGCACTGTGTGTGTGAGTGGGAGTGGTGGTGCAGTGGTTAGCGCACTGTGTGTGTGTGGGGAGTGGTGGTGCAGTGGTTAGCGCACTGTGTGTGTGTGTGTGGGGAGTGGTGGTGCAGTGGTTAGCGCACTGTGTGTGTGTGAGTGGGGGGAGTGGTGGTGCAGTGGTTAGCGCACTGTGTGTGTGCGAGTGGGGGGAGTGGTGGTGCAGTGGTTAGCGCACTGTGTGTGTGAGTGGGGAGTGGTGGTGCAGTGGTTAGCGCACTGTGTGTGAGTGGGGAGTGGTGGTGCAGTGGTTAGCGCACTGTGTGTGTGAGTGGGGAGTGGTGGTGCAGTGGTTAGCGCACTGTGTGTGTGAGTGGGTGAGTGGTGGTGGCAGTGGTTAGCGCACTGTGTGTGTGAGTGGGGGGAGTGGTGGTGCAGTGGTTAGCGCACTGTGTGTGTGAGTGGGGGGAGTGGTGCAGTGGTTAGCGCACTGTGTGTGTGTGAGTGGGGGGTGGTGGTGCAGTGGTTAGCGCACTGTGTGTGTGTGTGGGGGGAGTGGTGGTGCAGTGGTTAGCGCACTGTGTGAGTGGGGAGTGGTGGTGCAGTGGTTAGCGCACTGTGTGTGTGAGTGGTGAGTGGTGGTGCAGTGGTTAGCGCACTGTGTGTGTGAGTGGGGAGTGGTGGTGCAGTGGTTAGCGCACTGTGTGTGGTGTGTGAGTGGGGGGAGTGGTGGTGCAGTGGTTAGCGCACTGTGTGTGTGAGTGGGAGTGGTGGTGCAGTGGTTAGCGTACTGTGTGAGTGGTGGTGCAGTGGTTAGCGTACTGTGTGTACATCATAGGCGGTGCTGCTACTACTCGCTACGAACTGCACTTGCCCCTACAGCCCTGCTAGAGGCTACCTGGGGGTCGTGGTGACCTTTAGTCTGTTGTGGCCATTAAACAGGAGACGTTTCGGACAAAAGGCCTTTTGAAAATGCCATGGAAACTGGGGGGGAGGGGTGGGTGGGGTCTAGCCACGCCCACTGGCCAGTTGGCCACGCCCACTGGCCGGCTGGCCACGCCACTGGCCAGTTGGCCACGCCCATTGGCCAGCTGGCCACGCCCATTGGCCAGCTGGCCACGCCCGTGGCCAGCTGGCCACGCCCATTGGCCGGCTGGCCACGCCCGTGGCCGGCTGGCCACGCCTACTGGCCAGCTGGCCACGCCCACTGGCCACGCCCACTGGCCAGCTGGCCACGCCCACTGGCCACGCCCACTGGCCAGCTGGCCACGCCCCTCGCTTTCTTCTGCCCCTCCACGAAACCTCTCATCCCAAAGGCAAAGCTCGCCCAGGTAGCCTCTTGCAGGGCTGTAGGGGCAAGTGCAGTGTGAGACACACAGACAAAGCTCGCCCAGGTAGCCTCTAGCAGGGCTGTAGGGGCAAGTGCAGTGTGAGACACACAGACAAAGCTCGCCCAGGTAGCCTCTAGCAGGGCTGTAGGGGCAAGTGCAGTGTGAGACACACAAACAAAGCTCGCCCAGGTAGCCTCTAGCAGGGCTGTAGGGGCAAGTGCTGTGTTAGAAGCAGCGAGTAGCAGCAGCACCTAGGAAGGCGACTAGGGTTGGGTGGGTAGCATGCCCGGATGCTTACTCACCCACTCACTCACCCACTCACTCACTCAGACACTCACCCACTCATTCACTCAGTCACTCACTCACTCAGTCACTCACTCACTCAGTCACTCTCTCACTCAGTCACTCAGTCACTCACTCACTCACTCAGTCACTCTCTCACTCAGTCACTCAGTCACTCACTCACTCAGTCACTCACCCACTCACTCACTCAGTCACTCAGTCACTCACCCACTCAGTCACTCACTCACACACTCACTCAGTCAATCAGTCACTCACTCACCCACTCAGTCACTCACTCACTCAGTCACTCACTCACTCAGTCACTCACTCAGTCACTCAGTCACTCACTCACTCACTCAGTCACTCTCTCACTCAGTCACTCAGTCACTCACTCACTCAGTCAATCACCCACTCACTCACTCAGTCACTCAGTCACTCACCCACTCAGTCACTCACTCACCACTCACTCAGTCAATCAGTCACTCACTCAGTCACTCAGTCACTCACTCACTCACTCAGTCAATCACCCACTCACTCACTCAGTCACTCAGTCACTCACCCACTCAGTCACTCACTCACTCAGTCACTCAGTCACTCACTCACTCAGTCACTCAGTCACTCAGACACTCACCCACTCACTCACTCACCCACTCACTCACCCACTCACTCACCCACTCACTCACTCAGTCACTCACTCACTCACTCACCCACTCACTCACTCAGTCACTCACTCACTCAGTCACTCAGTCACTCACTCACCCACTCACTCACTCACTCACCCACTCACCCACTCACCCACTCACTCACCCACTCACTCACTCACCCACTCACTCACTCACTCACCCACCCACTCACTCACTCACCCACTCACCTACCCACTCACTCACTCACCTACCCACTCACTCACCTACCCACTCACTCACTCACACACCCACTCACCCACTCACTCACTCACCCATTCACTCACTCACCCATTCACCCACTCACTCACCCACCCACTCACCCACTCACTCACTCACCCACTTACTCACCCACTCACTCACTCACCCACTCACTCACCCACTCACTCACTCACCCACCCACTCACTCACCCACTCACCTACCCACTCACTCACCTACCCACTCACTCACTCACCCACTCACTCACTCACTCACCCACTCACTCACTCACTCACCCACCCACTCACTCACTCACCCACTCACTCACCCACTCACCCACTCACTCACTCACCCACTCACTCACTCACCCACTCACCCACCCACCTACTCACTCACTCACTCACCCACTCACCTACCCACTCACTCACTCACCCACTCACTCACTCACTCACCCACTCACTCACTCACACACTCACTCACTCACCCACCCACCACTCACTCACTCACCCACTCACTCACCCCCTCATTCACTCACCCACTCACTCACCCACCCACTCACTCAACCACTCAGTCACCCACTCACCTACCCACTCACTCACTCACCCACTCACTCACTCACCTACCCACTCACTCACTCACCTACCCACTCACTCACTCACCCACTCACTCACTCACCCACTCACTCACCCACTCACTCACCCACCCACTCACTCAACTACTCAGTCACCCACTCACTCACCCCCTCACTCACTCACCCACTCACTCACCCACCCACTCACTCAACCACTCAGTCAACCACTCACTCACCCACTCACTCACTCACCCACTCATTCACTCACCCACTCACCCACTCACTCAGTCACTCACTCACCCAGTCACCCACCCACTCACCCACTCACTTAGTCACTCACTCACCCAGTCACACACTCACCCACTCACTCACCCACCCACTCACCCACCCACTCACTCAACCACTCAGTCAACCACTCACTCACCCACTCACTCACTCACCCACTCATTCACTCACCCACTCACCCACTCACTCAGTCACTCACTCACCCAGTCACCCACTCACTCAGTCACTCACTCACCCAGTCACTCACCCACTCACTCACCCACTCACTCACTCACTCACCCACTCACTCACTCACCCACTCACTCACTCACCCACTCACTCACTCAACCACTCACCCACCCACTCACCCACTCACTCACTCACCCACCCACTCACCCACTCACCCACCCACTCACTCACCCACCCACTCACCCACTCACTCACCCACTCACTCACTCACCCACTCACTCACTCACCCACTCACTCACCCACCCACTCACCCACTCACTCACTCACCCACTCACTCACCCACCCACTCACCCACCCACTCACCCACTCACTCACTCACCCACTCACTCACCCACCCACTCACCCACTCACTCACTCACCCACTCACTCACTCAACCACTCACCCACCCACTCACCCACTCACTCACCCACCCACCCACTCACCCACTCACTCACCCACTCACCCACTCACCCACTCACCCACCCACTCACTCACCCACTCACTCACCCACTCACTCACCCACTCACTCACCCACTCACCCACTCACCCACTCACTCACCCACTCACTCACCCACCCACCCACTCACTCACCCACTCACTCACTCACCCACTCACTCACCCACCCACTCACCCACTCACCCACTCACCCACTCACCACTCACTCACCCACTCACTCACCCACTCACCACTCACTCACTCACCCACTCACTCACTCACCCACTCACCCACTCACTCACCCACTCACTCACTCACTCACCACCCACTCACCCACCCACCACACTCACCCACTCACCCACCCACTCCCTCACTCACCCACCACTCACCCACTCACTCACCCACTCACTCACTCAACCACTCACCCACCCACTCACCCACTCACTCACTCACCCACTCACTCACCCACTCACTCACCCACTCACTCACTCAACCACTCACCCACTCACTCACTCACCCACTCACTCACCCACTCACTCACCCACTCACTCACTCAACCACTCACCCACTCACTCACCCACTCACTCACTCAACCAGTCACCCACCCACTCACCCACTCACTCAGCCACTCACTCAGCCACTCACTCACCCACTCACTCACCCACTCACCATTCACCCACTCACTCACTCACCCACCCACTCACTCACCCACCCACTCACTCACCACTCACCCATTCACCCACCACTCACTCCCCACCCACTCACTCACCCACCCACTCACTCACCCACTCACCCACTCACCCACTCACCACCCACTCACTCACCCACTCACTCACCTACCCACTCACTCACCCACTCACCCACACACCAACGTGTTGTTATGGTCACGTGGCAGAGGGGGATAGGGGGAGGAGCTACGAGCGGTCACCTCATGACGCGTCACAGAATTATGCAAATTAGGTTACCGCCCCTTTCTCCTCCATAGCCACGCCCATCGATTAGGAAACTCACCCAGAGACTCACACAGAGACCCATAGACTCACATAGAGACCCATAGAGACCCATAGACTCACATAGAGACCCATAGAGACCCATAGACTCACATAGAGACCCATAGAGACCCATAGACTCACATAGAGACCCATAGAGACCCATAGACTCACATAGAGACCCATAGAGACCCATAGACTCACATAGAGACCCATAGACTCACATAGAGACCCATAGAGACCCATAGACTCACATAGAGACCCATAGACTCACACAGAGACCCATAGAGACCCATAGACCTCACACAGAGACCCATAGACTCACACAGAGACCCATAGAGACCCATATACTCTCATAGAGACCCATAGACTCACATAGAGACCCATAGAGACCCATAGAGCCCATAGACTCCCACAGAGACCCATAGACTCACACAGAGACCCATAGACTCACATAGAGACCCATAGACTCACACAGAGACCCATAGAGACCCATAGACTCACATAGAGACCCATAGACTCACACAGAGACCCATAGAGACCCATAGACTCACACAGAGACCCATAGACTCACATAGAGACCCATAGACTCACATAGAGACCCATAGACTCACACAGAGACCCATAGACTCACACAGAGACCCATAGACTCACATTGAGACCCATAGACTCACACAGAGACCCATAGACTCACACAGAGACCCATAGACTCACATAGAGACCCATAGAGACCCATAGATCAAAGAACCATAGACTCACATAGAACCCAAGAACCATAGACTCACATAGAGACCCATAACTCACATAGAGACCCATAGAGACCCATAGACTCACATAGAGACCCATAGACTCACATAGAGACCCATAGACTCACATAGAGACCCACAGAGACCCATAGACTCACACAGAGACCCATAGACTCACATAGAGACCCATAGACTCACACAGAGACCATTGACTCACATAGAGACCCATAGACTCACATAGAGACCCATAGAGACCCATAGACTCACACAGAGAGCCATAGACTCAAACAGAGACCCATAGACTCACACAGAGACCCATAGACTCACACAGAGACCCATAGACTCACATAGAGACCCATAGACTCACATAGAGACCCATAGACTCACACAGAGACCCATAGAGACCCATAGACTCACATAGAGACCATAGACTCACACAGAGACCCATAGACTCACATAGAGACCCATAGACTCACATAGAGACCCATAGACTCACACAGAGACCCATAGACTCACATTGAGACCCATAGACTCACACAGAGACCCATAGACTCACACAGAGACCCATAGACTCACATAGAGACCCATAGAGACCCATAGACTCACACAGAGACCCCATAGACTCACATAGAGACCCATAGAGACCCATAGACTCACATAGAGACCCATAGACTCACATAGAGACCCATAGAGACCCATAGACTCACATAGAGACCCATAGACTCACATAGAGACCCATAGACTCACATAGAGACCCACAGAGACCCATAGACTCACACAGAGACCCATAGACACACATAGAGACCCATAGACTCACACAGAGACCCATTGACTCACATAGAGACCCATAGACTCACATAGAGACCCATAGAGACCCATAGACTCACACAGAGACCCATAGACTCACAGAGACCCATAGAGACCCATAGACTCACACAGAGACCCATAGACACAGACAGAGACCCATAGACTCACACAGAGACCCATAGACTCACACAGAGACCCATAGACTCACATAGAGACCCATAGACTCACATAGAGACCCATAGACTCACACAGAGACCCATAGAGACCCATAGACTCACATAGAGACCCATAAACTCACACAGAGACCCATAGACTCACATAGAGACCCATAGACTCACACAGAGACCCATAGACTCACATAGAGACCCATAGAGACCCATAGACTCACATAGAGACCCATAGACTCACACAGAGACCCATAAACTCACACAGAGACCCATAGCCTCACATAGAGACCCATAGAGAACCATAGACTCACATAGAGACCCATAGACTCACATAGAGACCCATAGACTCACACAGAGACCCATAGACTCACACAGAGACCCATAGCCTCACATAGAGACCCATAGAGAACCATAGACTCACATAGAGACCCATAGACTCACATAGAGACCCATAGACTCACACAGAGACCCATAGACTCACACAGAGACCCATAGCCTCACATAGAGACCCATAGAGAACCATAGACTCACATAGAGACCCATAGACTCACACAGAGACCCATAGACTCACACAGAGACCCATATACTCACATAGAAACCCATAGAGACCCATAGACTCACATATAGACCCATAGACTCACATAGAGACCATAGACTCACACAGAGACCCGTAGACTCACATAGAGACCCATAGACTCACATAGAGACCCATAGATTTATCATAAAGACCCATAGACTCACATAGACACATAGACTCACATAGAGACCCATAGACTCACACAGAGTCCCATACTCTCACATAGAGACCCATAGACTCACACAGAGACCCATAGACTCGCATAGAGACCCATACACTCACACAGAGACCCATAGACTCACATAGAGACCCATAGACTCACATAGAGACCCATAGACTTATCATAAAGACCCAAAGACTCACATAGACACATAAACTCACATAGAGACCCATAGACTCACACAGAGTCCCATAGACTCACACAGAGACCCATAGACTCACACAGAGACCCATAGACACTCACAGAGACCCATAGACTCACACAGAGACCCATAGACTCACACAGAGACCCATAGACACTCACAGAGACCCATAGACTCACACAGAGACCCATAGACTCACACAGAGACCCATAGACTCACACAGAGATCCATAGACTCACATTGAGACCCATAGGCTCACACAGAGATCCATAGACTCACATAGAGACCCATAGACACACATAGAGACCCATAGACTCACACAGAGACCCATAGACTCACATAAAGTCCCATAGACTCACACAGAGACCCATAGACTCACATAGAGACCCATAGACTCACATAGAGACCCATAGACTCACACAGAGTCCCATAGACTCACATAGAGACACATTGACTCACACAGAGACCCATAGACTCACACAGAGACCCGTAGACTCACATAGAGACCTATAGACTCACATAGAGACCCATAGACTCACACAGAGACCCGTAGACTCACATAGAGACCCATAGACTCGCATAGAGACCCATAGACTCACATAGAGACCCATAGACTTATCATAGAGACCCATAGACTCACATAGACACATAGACTCACATAGAGACCCATAGACTCACATATAGACCCATAGACTCACATAGAGACCCATAGACTCACTCAGAGATCCTAAGACTCACATAGAGACCCATAGACTCACATAGAGACCCATAGACTCACACAGAGACCCATAGACTCACACAGAGACACATAGACTCACATAGAGACCCATAGAGACCCATAGACTCACACAGAGACCCATAGACTCACATAGAAACCCATAGAGACCCATAGACTCACATAGAGACCCATAGACTCACACATAGACCCATAGACTCACACAGAAACCCATAGACTCACACAGAGTCCATAGACTCACACAGAGACCCATAGACTCACATAGAGACCCATAGACTCACATAGAGACCCATAGACTCACATAGAGACCCATAGACTCACATAGAGACCCATAGACTCACACAGAGACCCATAGACTCACATAGAGACCCATAGACTCACACAGAGACCCATAGACTCACAGAGAGTCCCATAGACTCACATAGAGACCCATAGACTCACACAGAGACCCATAGACTCACACAGAGACCCATAGACTCACACAGAGACCCATAGACTCACACAGAGACCCATAGACTCACACAAAGACCCATAGACTCACACAGAGACCCATAGACTCACACAGAGACCCATAGACTTACACAGAGACCCATAGACTCACACAGAGTCCCATAGACTCACATAGAGACACATAGACTCACACAGAGTCCCATAGACTCACATAGAGACACATAGACTCACACAGAGACCCATAGACTCACACAGAGACCCATAGACTCACATAGAGACACATAGACTCACACAGAGACCCATAGACTCACACAGAGACCCATAGACTCACACAAAGACCCATAGACTCACACAGAGACCCATAGACTCACACAGAGACCCATAGACTCACATAGAGACCTATAGACACACACAGAGACCCATAGACTTACACAGAGTCCCATAGACTCACATAGAGACACATAGACTCACAAAAGTAATATTTTATTATTTTTTTATTTTTTTATTTCCCTTCTTCGCGACATCACCGAAAGAACCAAGAAGATGAATCCCTGCAGTCACGAAAGCTTTAAATGAAAAAAAAAGATGATGATGTTGATGATGATGATGTTGATGATGATGTTGATGATGATGTAGATGATGATGTTGATGATGTTGATGTTGATGATGTTAATGATGATGTTGATGTTGATGATGTTAATGATGATGTTGATGATGATGTTGATGATGTTGATGATGATGTTGATGTTAATGATGATGATGTTGATGATGTTGATGATGATGTTGATGTTAATGATGATGATGATGTTGATGTTAATGATGATGATGTTGATGATGATGTAGATGATGATGTTGATGATGTTGATGATGATGTTGATGATGATGATGTTGATGATGTTGATGTGAATGACGCTGTCTTTCCGACAGACCTGTTCTTCACCTGAGGACGGCTGCTTGCGTTGTGGCCGAAACGTCGTGAGAATTATTTTATGATGTTTTATTTTTATTATTTTATTATGTTTTATTTTTATTATTTTATTATGTTTTATTTTTATAATTTTATTATGTTTTATTTTTATTATTTTATTATGTTTTATTTTTATTATTTTATTATGTTTTATTTTTATAATTGTATTATGTTTTATTTTTATTATTTTATTATGTTTTATTTTTATTATTTTATTATGTTTTATTTTTATAATTTTATTATGTTTTATTTTTATTATTTTATTATGTTTTATTTTTATTATTTTATTATGTTTTATTTTTATTATTCTATTATCTCCCTTCTACGTGATGACTTTACCGAAAGAACCAAGAACATGGATTGTCGTGTTCCTTGGTACATTGTGACGATAACTGATTGTGCCAGTGATTTGGATTGTGCAGCTTCTGGCTCTGGCTTATCTGGGGCAAAGATCCTGCACAGAATGCCCCTGTTATGTTTGCGTGTTGACACAAGTGTTTGTCCCGTGATGCTGTGACTGACGCCTTGACCTGACAGCCCAGAGTTTGAGACACTCCGAGGCATGTCTAGCCTCGTGGGCTGTGCGCTCACATGGCTCGAGTAGATGTGGTCTCGTGATGCTGTGACTGACGCCTTGACCTGACAGCCCAGAGACCAAGACACTCCGAGGCATGTCTAGCCTAGTGAGCTGTGTGCTCACCTGTCTTGAGTAGATGTGGTCCCGTGATGCTGTGACTGACGCCTTGACCTGACAGCCCAGAGACCAAGACACTCTGTGGCATGTCTAGCCTAGTGAGCTGTGCGCTCACCTGTCTTGAGTAGATGTGGTCTCGTGATGCTGTGGCTGACGCCTTGACCTGACAGCCCAGAGACCAAGACACTCTGTGGCATGTCTAGCCTAGTGAGCTGTACACTCACCTGTCTTGAGTAGATGTGGTCTCGTGATGCTGTGACTGACGCCTTGACCTGACAGCCCAGAGACCAAGACACTCTGTGGCATGTCTAGCCTAGTGAGCTGTGCGCTCACCTGTCTTGAGTAGATGTGGTCTCGTGATGCTGTGACTGACGCCTTGACCTGACAGCCCAGAGACCAAGACACTCCGAGGCATGTCCAGCCTAGTGGGCTGTGCACTCACATGTCTTGAGTAGATGTGGTCTCGTCATGCTGTGACTGGCAGCTTGACCTGACAGCCCAGAGACCAAGACACTCCGAGGCATGTCTAGCCTCGTGGGCTGTGCGCTCACATGGCTTGAGTAGTTGTGGTCTCGTGATGCTGTGACTGACGCCTTGACCTGACAGCCCGGAGATTGAGACACTCCGAGGCATGTCTAGCCTAGTGGGCTGTGCGCTCACATGGCTCGAGTAGATGTGGTCCCGTCATGCTGTGGCTCTGGCTGGCAGCTTGACCTGACAGCCCAGAGATTGAGACACTCCGAGGCATGTCCAGCCTAGTGAGCTGTACGCTCACATGTCTTGAGTAGATGTGGTCCCATGATGCTGTGGCTCTGGCTGGCAGCTTGACCTGACAGCCCAGAGACCAAGACACTCCGAGGCATGTCTAGCCTAGTGAGCCGTGTGCTCACATGGCTCGAGTAGATGTGGTCTCGTCATCCTGTGGCTGACGCCTTGACCTGACAGCCCGGAGATTGAGACACTACCAGGCATGTCTAGCCTAGTGAAGCTGTGCGCTCACATGTCTTGAGTAGATGTGGTCCCGTGATGCTGTGACTGGCAGCTTGACCTGACAGCCCGGAGGTTGAGACACTACCAGGCATGTCTAGTCTAGTGAGCTGTACGCTCACCTGTCTTGAGTAGATGTGGTCCCGTCATGCTCTGGCTGGCAGCTTGACCTGACAGCCCAGAGACCAAGACACTCCGAGGCATGTCTAGCCTAGTGGGCTGTGCGCTCACATGTCTTGAGTAGATGTGGTCCCGTGATGCTGTGACTGGCAGCTTGACCTGACAGCCCGGAGTTTGAGACACTCCGAGGCATGTCCAGCCTAGTGAGCTGTGTGCTCACATGGCTTGAGTAGATGTGGTCCCGTGATGCTATGACTGACGCCTTGACCTGACAGCCCAGAGACCAAGACACTCTGTGGCATGTCTAGCCTAGTGAGCTGTGCGCTCACATGTCTTGAGTAGATGTGGTCCCGTGATGCTATGACTGACGCCTTGACCTGACAGCCCAGAGACCAAGACACTCTGTGGCATGTCTAGCCTAGTGAGCTGTGCGCTCACATGTCTTGAGTAGATGTGGTCCCGTGATGCTATGACTGACGCCTTGACCTGACAGCCCAGAGACCAAGACACTACCAGGCATGTCTAGCCTAGTGGGCTGTGCGCTCACATGTCTTGAGTAGATGTGGTCCCGTGATGCTGTGACTGACGCCTTGACCTGACAGCCCAGAGACCAAGACACTACCAGGCATGTCTAGCCTCGTGAGCTGTGCGCTCACATGGCTTGAGTAGATGTGGTCCCATCATGCTCTGGCTGGCAGCTTGACCTGACAGCCCGGAGATTGAGACACTCCGAGGCATGTCTAGCCTCGTGGGCTGTGCGCTCACATGTCTTGAGTAGATGTGGTCCCGTGATGCTGTGACTGGCAGCTTGACCTGACAGCCCAGAGACCAAGACACTCTGTGGCATGTCTAGCCTAGTGAGCTGTGCGCTCACCTGTCTTGAGTAGATGTGGTCCCGTGATGCTGTGACTGGCGCCTTGACCTGACAGCCCGCAGTTTGAGACACTCTGTGGCATGTCTAGCCTAGTGAGCTGTGCGCTCACCTGTCTTGAGTAGATGTGGTCCCGTGATGCTGTGACTGACGCCTTGACCTGACAGCCCAGAGACCAAGACACTCTGTGGCATGTCTAGCCTAGTGAGCTGTGCGCTCACCTGTCTTGAGTAGATGTGGTCTCGTGATACTGTGACTGACGCCTTGACCTGACAGCCCAGAGACCAAGACACTCTGTGGCATGTCTAGCCTAGTGAGCTGTGCGCTCACCTGTCTTGAGTAGATGTGATCCCATCATGCTCTGGCTGACGCCTTGACCTGACAGCCCAGAGATTGAAACACTCCGAGGCATGTCTAGTCTAGTGAGCCGTGTGCTCACATGTCTTGAGTAGATGTGGTCCCGTGATGCTGTGACTGACGCCTTGACCTGACAGCCCGGAGATTGAGACACTCCGAGGCATGTCTAGCCTAGTGGGCTGTGTGCTCACATGTCTTGAGTAGATGTGGTCCCGTGATGCTGTGACTGGCAGCTTGACCTGACAGCCCAGAGGTTGAGACACTCCGAGAGGCGTCTGAAACAGAGAGACAAGAGACTCAGTGAGTCATCTTCTTGGTTCTTTCGGTAAACTCGTCACGTAGAATGTAAAGAATAAAGTAATAATAAAACTAAAACATAATAAAATAATTCTCACGACGTTTCGGCCACAACGCAAGCAGCCGTCCTCAGGTGGAGAGCAGGTCTGTCGGGGGGACAGCGTCTGGGGCAAAGATCTCCCCGACAGACCTGATCTTCGCTTGAGGACGGCTGCTTGCGTTGTGGCCGAAACGTCGTTAGAATTGTATTTTATTATGTTTTATTTTTATAATTGTATTAAGTTTTATTTTTATTGTTTTATTATTTCCCTTCTACGTGACGACTTTACCGAAAGAACCAAGAAGATGAATCCCTGCAGTCACGAAAGAAGCTTTAAATCGAAAAATTAGAATATTAGATTATTATAATATGTTATTTTAATATATAATTAGATTATTTTATGCTATTTTATTATATTATACTATTTTATTATGTTTTATTTTTATTTTTTATTACATAATAGAATAATTGAGAATTATTTTATTATGTTTAATTTTATTATTTTATAATAAAATAATTGAGAATTATTTTTTTATGTTTTATTCATATTATTTTATTATTTCCCTTCTACGTGATGACTTTACCGAAAGAACCAAGAAGATGAATCCTTGCAGTCACGAAAGAAGCTTTACATCGAAAATTATTTTATTATGTTTTATTTTTATTATTTCATGATGTTTTATTCGTATAATTTTATTATGTTTTATTTTTTTTTATTTTATTATGTTTTATTTTTATTATTTCATGATGTTTTATTCGTATAATTTTATTATGTTTTATTTTTTTAATTTTATTATGTTTCATTTTTATTATTTTATGATGTTTTATTTGTATAATTCTATTATGTTTTATTTTTATTATTTTATTATGTTTTATTTTTATTATTTTATTATGTTTTATTTTTATAATTGTATTATGTTTTATTTTTATTATTTTATTATGTTTTATTTTTATAATTGTATTAAGTTTTATTTTCATTATTTTATTACTTCCCTTCTACGTGACGACGACTTTACCGAAAGAACCAAGAAGATGAATCCCTGCAGTCACGAAATAAGCTTTACATCGAAACTCCGTGGCGTGTCTAGCCTAGTGAGCTGTGCGCTCACCTGTCTTGAGTAGATGTGGTCCCGTGATGCTGTGACTGACGCCTTGACCTGACAGCCCAGAGACCAAGACACTCCGAGGCATGTCTAGCCTAGTGAGCTGTGCGCTCACCTGTCTTGAGTAGATGTGGTCCCGTGATGCTGTGACTGACGCCTTGACCTGACAGCCCAGAGACCAAGACACTCCGAGGCATGTCCAGCCTAGTGAGCTGTGCGCTCACCTGTCTTGAGTAGATGTGGTCCCGTGATGCTGTGACTGACGCCTTGACCTGACAGCCCAGAGACCAAGACACTCTGTGGCATGTCTAGCCTAGTGAGCTGTGCGCTCACCTGTCTTGAGTAGATGTGATCTCGTGATGCTGTGACTGACGCCTTGACCTGACAGCCCAGAGACCAAGACACTCTGTGGCATGTCCAGCCTAGTGAGCTGTGCGCTCACCTGTCTTGAGTAGATGTGGTCCCGTGATGCTGTGACTGGCGCCTTGACCTGACAGCCCAGAGACCAAGACACTCTGTGGCATGTCTAGCCTAGTGAGCTGTGCGCTCACCTGTCTTGAGTAGATGTGGTCCCGTGATGCTGTGACTGGCAGCTTGACCTGACAGCCCAGAGATTGAGACACTCTGTGGCATGTCTAGCCTAGTGAGCTGTGCGCTCACCTGTCTTGAGTAGATGTGGTCTCGTGATGCTGTGACTGACGCCTTGACCTGACAGCCCAGAGACCAAGACACTCTGTGGCACGTCTAGCCTAGTGAGCTGTGCGCTCACCTGTCTTGAGTAGATGTGGTCCCGTGATGCTGTGACTGACGCCTTGACCTGACAGCCCAGAGACCAAGACATTCTGAGGCATGTCTAGCCTAGTGAGCTGTGCGCTCACATGTCTTGAGTAGATGTGGTCCCGTGATGCTGTGACTGGCAGCTTGACCTGACAACCCAGAGACCAATACACTCTGTGGCATGTCTAGCCTCGTGGGCTGTGTGCTCACATGTCTTGAGTAGATGTGGTCTCGTCATGCTGTGGCTCTGGCTGGCAGCTTGACCTGACAGCCCAGAGATTGAGACACTACCAGGCATGTCTAGCCTAGTGAGCTGTGTGCTCACATGGCTTGAGTAGATGTGGTCCCGTGATGCTGTGACTGTGGCTGACGCCTTGACCTGACAGCCCGGAGATTGAGACACTCCGAGAGGCGTCTGAAACAGAGAGACAAGAGACTCAGTGAGTCATGTTCTTGGTTCTTTCGGTAAACTCGTCACGTAGAATGTAAAGAATAAAGTAATAATAAAACTAAAACATAATAAAATAATTCTCACGACGTTTCGGCCACAACGCAAGCAGCCGTCCTCAGGTGGAGAGCAGGTCTGTCGGGGGGACAGCGTCTGGGGCAAAGATCTCCCCGACAGACCTGATCTTCGCTTGAGGACGGCTGCTTGCGTTGTGGCCGAAACGTCGTTAGAATTGTATTTTATTATGTTTTATTTTTATAATTGTATTAAGTTTTATTTTATTGTTTTATTATTTCCCTTCTACGTGATGACTTTACCGAAAGAACCAAGAAGATGAATCCCTGCAGTCACGAAAGCTTTAATCGAAATAAAAAGATGATGATGATGTTGATGATGATGTTGATGTTAATGATGATGATGTTGATGATATTGATGATGATGTCGATGATGATGATGATGTGAATGACGCTGTCTTTCCGACAAACCTGTTCTTCTTCACCTGAGGACGGCTGCTTGCGTTGTGGCCGAAACGTCGTGAGAATTGTATTTTATTATGTTTTATTTTTATAATTGTATTAAGTTTTATTTTTATTGTTTTATTATTTCCCTTCTACGTGATGACTTTACCGAAAGAACCAAGAAGATGAATCCCTGCTGCAGTCACGAAAACTTTAAATCGAAAAATTAGAATATTAGATTATTATAATATATTATTTTAATATATAATTTGATTATTTTATGCTATTTTATTATATTATACTATTTTATTATGTTTTATTTTTATTTTTTTATTACATAATAGAATAATTGAGAATTATTTTATTATGTTTTATTTTATTATTTTATAATAAAATAATTGAGAATTATTTTTTTATGTTTTATTTATATTATTTCATTACTTCCCTTCTACGTGACGACTTTACCGAAAGAACCAAGAAGATGAATCCCTGCAGTCACGAAAGAAGCTTTACATCGAAAATTATTTTATTATGTTTTATTTTTATTATTTTATGATGTTTTATTCGTATAATTTTATTATGTTTTATTTTTTTTAATTTTATTATGTTTTATTTTTATTATTTTATGATGTTTTATTTTTTTTAATTTTATTATGTTTTATTTTTATTATTTTATGATGTTTTATTTGTATAATTTTATTATGTTTTATTTTTATTATTTTATTATGTTTTATTTTTATAATTGTATTAAGTTTTATTTTCATTATTTTATTACTTCCCTTCTACGTGACGACGACTTTACCGAAAGAACCAAGAAGATGAATCCCTGCAGTCACGAAATAAGCTTTACATCGAAACTCCGTGGCGTGTCTAGCCTAGTGAGCTGTGCGCTCACCTGTCTTGAGTAGATGTGGTCCCGTGATGCTGTGACTGACGCCTTGACCTGACAGCCCAGAGACCAAGACACTCCGAGGCATGTCTAGCCTAGTGGGCTGTACGCTCACCTGTCTTGAGTAGATGTGGTCTCGTGATGCTGTGACTGACGCCTTGACCTGACAGCCCAGAGACCAAGACACTCCGAGGCATGTCTAGCCTAGTGAGCTGTACGCTCACCTGTCTTGAGTAGATGTGGTCCCGTGATGCTCTGACTGGCAGCTTGACCTGACAGCCCGGAGATTGAGACACTACCAGGCATGTCTAGCCTAGTGAGCTGTGCGCTCACATGTCTTGAGTAGATGTGGTGCCGTCATGCTCTGGCTGGCAGCTTGACCTGACAGCCCAGAGACCAAGACACTCTGTGGCATGTCCAGCCTAGTGAGCTGTGCGCTCACATGGCTCGAGTAGTTGTGGTCCCATGATGCTGTGGCTGACGCCTTGACCTGACAGCCCGGAGATTGAGACACTTTGTGGCATGTCTAGCCTAGTGAGCTGTGCGCTCACCTGTCTTGAGTAGATGTGGTCCCGTGATGCTGTGACTGGCAGCTTGACCTGACAGCCCAGAGACCAAGACACTCTGTGGCATGTCTAGCCTCGTGGGCTGTGCGCTCACATGGCTCGAGTAGATGTGGTCTCGTCATGCTGTGGCTGACGCCTTGACCTGACAGCCCAGAGACCAAGACACTCTGTGGCATGTCTAGCCTAGTGAGCTGTGCGCTCACATGTCTTGAGTAGATGTGGTCCCGTGATGCTGTGACTGACGCCTTGACCTGACAGCCCAGAGACCAAGACACTCTGTGGCATGTCTAGCCTAGTGAGCTGTACACTCACCTGTCTTGAGTAGATGTGGTCCCGTGATGCTGTGACTGACGCCTTGACCTGACAGCCCAGAGACCAAGACACTCTGTGGCATGTCTAGCCTAGTGAGCTGTACACTCACCTGTCTTGAGTAGATGTGGTCCCGTGATGCTGTGACTGACGCCTTGACCTGACAGCCCAGAGACCAAGACACTCTGTGGCATGTCTAGCCTAGTGAGCTGTACACTCACCTGTCTTGAGTAGATGTGGTCCCGTGATGCTCTGACTGGCAGCTTGACCTGACAGCCCGGAGATTGAGACACTACCAGGCATGTCTAGCCTAGTGAGCTGTGCGCTCACATGTCTTGAGTAGATGTGGTGCCGTCATGCTCTGGCTGGCAGCTTGACCTGACAGCCCAGAGACCAAGACACTCTGTGGCATGTCCAGCCTAGTGAGCCGTGCGCTCACATGGCTCGAGTAGTTGTGGTCCCATGATGCTGTGGCTGACGCCTTGACCTGACAGCCCAGAGATTGAGACACTACCAGGCATGTCTAGCCTAGTGAGCTGTGCGCTCACATGGCTTGAGTAGATGTGGTGCCGTCATGCTCTGGCTGGCAGCTTGACCTGACAGCCCAGAGACCAAGACACTCTGTGGCATGTCTAGCCTAGTGAGCCGTGCGCTCACATGGCTCGAGTAGTTGTGGTCCCATGATGCTGTGGCTGACGCCTTGACCTGACAGCCCAGAGATTGAGACACTACCAGGCATGTCTAGCCTAGTGAGCTGTGCGCTCACCTGTCTTGAGTAGATGTGGTCTCGTGATGCTGTGACTGACGCCTTGACCTGACAGCCCAGAGACCAAGACACTCTGTGGCATGTCTAGCCTAGTGAGCTGTGCGCTCACCTGTCTTGAGTAGATGTGGTCCCGTGATGCTGTGGCTGACGCCTTGACCTGACAGCCCGGAAATTGAGACACTCCGAGGCATGTCTAGCCTAGTGGGCTGTGTGCTCACATGGCTCGAGTAGATGTGGTATCGTCATGCTCTGGCTGGCAGCTTGACCTGACAGCCCAGAGACCAAGACACTACCAGGCATGTCTAGCCTAGTGAGCTGTGTGCTCACATGTCTTGAGTAGATGTGGTCCCGTGATGCTGTGACTGGCAGCTTGACCTGACAGCCCGGAGATTGAGACACTCCGAGGCATGTCTAGCCTAGTGAGCTGTGCGCTCACCTGTCTTGAGTAGATGTGGTCTCGTGATGCTGTGGCTGACGCCTTGACCTGACAGCCCAGAGACCAAGACACTCTGTGGCATGTCCAGCCTAGTGAGCTGTACGCTCACCTGTCTTGAGTAGATGTGGTCCCGTGATGCTGTGACTGACGCCTTGACCTGACAGCCCAGAGACCAAGACACTCCGAGGCATGTCCAGCCTAGTGGGCTGTACGCTCACCTGTCTTGAGTAGATGTGGTCCCGTTATGCTGTGACTGACGCCTTGACCTGACAGCCCAGAGACCAAGACACTCTGTGGCATGTCTAGCCTAGTGAGCTGTGTGCTCACCTGTCTTGAGTAGATGTGGTCCCGTGATGCTGTGACTGACGCCTTGACCTGACAGCCCAGAGACCAAGACACTCTGTGGCATGTCTAGCCTAGTGAGCTGTGCGCTCACCTGTCTTGAGTAGATGTGGTCTCGTGATACTGTGACTGACGCCTTGACCTGACAGCCCAGAGACCAAGACACTCTGTGGCATGTCTAGCCTAGTGAGCTGTGCGCTCACCTGTCTTGAGTAGATGTGGTCTCGTCATGCTGTGACTGACGCCTTGACCTGACAGCCCAGAGACCAAGACACTCTGTGGCATGTCTAGCCTAGTGAGCTGTGCGCTCACCTGTCTTGAGTAGATGTGGTCCCGTGATGCTGTGACTGACGCCTTGACCTGACAGCCCGCAGTTTGAGACACTCCGAGACGCGTCTGAAACAGAGAACCAGACGCTCAGTGTGAGCTCATGGCGAGTTCGTTTTGAGTTGGGTGCTGTAATCCCGTGGTCGATGTTTATCGAGGAGTTTTAGTTGGCAGGGTTCCTGTCGAGATAACAAGGTAATACTTGCTGTTAGTAACTCAGCTTATTGTAGAGTATAGTAAATATACTGATGATGCTATGCAGTTTATACTTTAGTTTTTTATGTAGTTTACACTTTAGTTTTCTACGTGGTTGTTTAGTAACTGCAGCTACATATCATTAACATTCCTTTCCTTTGTTAATGCTACTCCCTGCACCCTCCCTTAGTGCTGCTGATCCTGCATAATGCACGGGCATAATATGACTTTGAAACCCCCCCCCACCCACCTCCTACGCATTTCCCATGAATATGATAAATTCCTCTTGATATGCACATTCTTTTGTCAAGGCGCTCTTTCTTCCACCTCCAACCCGGCTTATATATAAGCTCCAAGCTTGGCAGTGTCTCATTCTTCACCTGAAGACGGCTGCTTGCGTTGTAGCCGAAACGTCGTGAGAATTATTTGATTATGTTTTATTTTTATTGTTTTATTATTTCCCTTCTAACGTGATGACTTTACCGAAAGAACCAAGAAGATGAATCCCTGCTGCAGTCACGAAAGCTTTAAATCGAAAAATTAGAATATTAGATTATTATAATATATTATTTTAATATATAATTTGATTATTTTATGCTATTTTATTATATTATACTATTTTATTATGTTTTATTTTTATTTTTTATTACATAATAGAATAATTGAGAATTATTTTATTATGTTTTATTTTATTATTTTATAATAAAATAATTGAGAATAATTTTTTTATGTTTTATTTGTATTATTTTATTACTTCCCTTCTAACGTGACGACTTTACCGAAAGAACCAAGAAGATGAATCCCTGCTGCAGTCACGAAAGCTTTAAATCGAGAATTATATTATTATGTTTTATTTTATTTTATTATTTCCCTTCTACGTGACTTTACCGAAAGAACCAAGAATATGAATCCTTGCAGTCACGAAAGCTTCAAATCTATAACATCTGCCTAGCCTAACATAATTTCAACCGTGATGATGGTTACAAAAACCGAGTAATCATTGGAAAGATGTGATGAACCATGCAAAAAAGATGTAACTACACTTATTTGACCAATCTTATTTATTATTTCACAGACAACTATGACAGGTGTACCATGTGTACCATGTTCAACATGTTTAGTTGTCACAGACCATAACAAAGGCTCAGTCTCTTGAACCTCACCTTATCATATTAATAAAAAGTGTCCTGTACTTGGCTCTTCACCATTCTACAACCATTATATATACGGAGTGGTAGTTCTTGCAATTTCTCATTTACTTGATACACCTGTCGTGCCTGTGACGGTTCCACCTGAAGATGGAAGCTTGTGTTGCCTCCGAAACGTCGTAATTTTTATTTATGTTACTTTTATTAATTTAAATGTTTTACCTACACGGTGACTTTACCGAAAAAACAATCTAAAAATATGAATCCTTGCAGTCACGAAAGCTTCAAATCTACAATTCCTGTCTGTTGTAGTTATCTCTGCACTTGCGAGTAGGAGCATGTGTTTTCTTGGTTCTTTCGGTAAAGTCATGAATACAATATTTTATTGTGTTTGAGTTTTATTAATACAATATTTCATTAATGAAATATTAATGAAAATACAACGTAATAAAATGCAATTCTCACGACGTTTCGGCCACAACGCAAGCAGCCGTCCTCAGCTGAAGAACAGCGTCTGAATGAAACACCAGCAGGCTTGGCAGCGTCTATTTAAGCTGCTGAGTTAGAAGATGAAGAGCGCCTTGACAAAGGAATTTGCATGTCAATAAATGCGATTGGTATTTCCTTCTACGTGACGATTGGTATTTCCTTCTACGTGACGTTGTGGCCGAAACGTCGTGAGAATTGTATTTTATTATGTTTTATTCTTATAATTTTATTATTTCCCTTCTACGTGATGACTTCACCGAAAGAACCAAGAAGATGAATCTCTGCAGTCACGAAAGCTTTGAATCGAAATGATTTTATGATGTTTTATTTTTATCATTTTATTATTTCCATTCTACGTGATGACTTTACCGAAAGAACCAAGAAGATGAATCTCTGCAGTCACGAAAGCTTTGAATCGAAATGATATTATGATGTTTTATTTTTATCATTTTATTATTTCCATTCTACGTGATGACTTTACCGAAAGAACCAAGAAGATGAATCCCTGCAGTCACGAAAGCTTTAAATCGAGAATTATTTTATGATGTTTTATTTGTATTATTTTATGATGTTTTATTTGTTTAATTTTATTATGTTTTATTTGTATAATTTTATTATTTTTATTTTTATTATTTCATTATGTTTTATTTTTTATTATTTTATTATGTTTTATTTTTTATAATTTTATTATGTTTTATTTTTATAATTGTATTAAGTTTTATTTTTATTATTTTATTACTTCCCTTCTACGTGATGACTTTACCGAAAGAACCAAGAAGATGAATCCCTGCAGTCACGAAAGCTTTAAATCGAAAAAAAAGATGATGATGTTGATGATGATGTAGATGATGATGTTGATGATGATGTTGATGTTAATGATGATGTTGATGATGATGTTAATGATGATGTTGATGATGTAGATGATGATGTTGATGATGTTGATGTTAATGATGATGTTGATGATGATGATGTTGATGATGTTGATGTTAATGATGATGTTGATGATGATGTTGATGTTAATGATGATGTTGATGATGATGTTGATGATGATGTTGATGATGTAGATGATGATGTAGATGATGATGTTGATGTTAATGATGATGTTGATGATGATGTTAATGATGATGTTGATGTTAATGATGATGTTGATGATGATGTTAATGATGATGTTGATGATGATGTTGATGATGATGTTGATGTTAATGATGATGTTGATGATGATGTTAATGATGATGTTGATGTTAATGATGATGTTGATGATGATGTTAATGATGATGTTGATGATGATGTTGATGATGATGTTGATGTTAATGATGATGTTGATGATGATGTTAATGATGATGTTGATGTTAATGATGATGTTGATGATGATGTTATGATGATGTTGATGAATGATGATGTTGAATGATGATGTTTGATGATGTTGATGATGTTGATGATGATGTGATGTTAATGATGATGTTGATGATGATGTTGATGATGATGTTATGATGATGTTAATGATGATGTTGATGATGATGTTGATGTAATGATGATGTTGATGATGATGTTGATGATGATGTTGATGTTAATGATGATGTTGATGATGATGTTGAATGATGATGTTGATGTTAATGATGATGTTGATGATGATGTTAATGATGATGTTGATGATGATGTTGATGATGATGTTGATGTTAATGATGATGTTGATGATGATGTTAATGAATGATGTTAATGATGATGTTGATGTTAATGATGATGTTGATGATGATGTTGATGATGATGTTAATGATGATGTTGATGATGATGTTGATGATGATGTTGATGATGATGTTAATGATGATGTTGATGTTAATGATGATGTTGATGATGATGTTGATGATGATGTTGATGTTAATGATGATGTTGATGATGATGTTAATGATGATGTGATGATGATGTTGATGATGATGTTGATGATGATGTTGATGATGATGTTGATGATGATGATGATGTTGATGATGATGTTGATGATGATGTTGATGTTAATGATGATGTTGATGATGATGTTAATGATGATGTTGATGATGATGTTGATGATGATGTTGATGATGATGTTAATGATGATGTTGATGATGATGTTAATGATGATGATGATGTTAATGATGATGTTGATGATGATGTTGATGATGATGTTAATGATGATGTTGATGATGATGTTGATGATGATGTTGATGATGATGTTGATGTTAATGATGATGTTGATGATGATGTTGATGATGATGTTGATGTTAATGATGATGTTGATGATGATGTTGATGATGATGATGATGTTAATGATGATGTTGATGTTAATGATGATGTTAATGATGATGTTGATGTTAATGATGATGTTGATGATGATGTTGATGATGATGTTGATGTTAATGATGATGTTGATGATGATGTTAATGATGATGTTGATGATGATGTTGATGATGATGTTGATGATGATGATGATGATGATGATGTTAATGATGATGTTGATGATGATTTAATGATGATGTTGATGTTAATGATGATGTTGATGATGATGTTAATGATGATGTTGATGATGATGTTGATGATGATGTTGATGTTAATGATGATGTTGATGATGATGTTGATGATGATGTTGATGTTAATGATGATGTTGATGATGATGTTAATGATGATGTTGATGATGATGTTGATGATGATGTTGATGATGATGTTGATGATGATGTTGATGATGATGATGATGTTGATGATGATGTTGATGATGATGTTGATGTTAATGATGATGTTGATGATGATGTTAATGATGATGTTGATGATGATGTTGATGATGATGTTGATGATGATGTTGATGATGATGTTGATGTTGATGATGATGTTGATGATGATGTTGATGATGATGTTGATGTTAATGATGATGTTGATGATGATGTGATGATGATGTTGATGATGATGTTGATGATGATGTTGATGATGATGTTGATGTGATGATGATGATGTTGATGATGATGTTGATGTTGATGATGATGTTGATGATGATGTTGATGATGTTGATGTAATGATGATGTGATGATGATGTTAATGATGATGTTGATGATGATGTTGATGATGATGTTGATGATGATGTTGATGTTAATGATGATGTTGATATGATGTTAATGATGATGTTGATGATGATGTTGATGATGATGTTGATGATGATGTTGATGATGATGTTGATGATGATGATGATGTTGATGATGATGATGTTGATTTAATGATGATGTTATGATGATGTTGATGATGATGTTGTTGATGATGATGATGATGTGATGATGATGATGTTGATGATGATGATGTTGATGATGATGATGATGTTGATGATGATGATGTTGATGATGTGATGATGATGTTGATGATGATGTTGATGATGATGTTGATGTTAATGATGATGTTGATGATGATGTTGATGATGATGATGTTATGATGTGATGTTAATGATGATGTTGATGATGATGATGGTTGATGATGTTGATGTTAATGATGATGTTGATGATGATGTTGATGTTAATGATGATGTTGATGATGATGTAGATGATGATGTTGATGATGTAGATGATGATGTAGATGATGTGTTGATGTTAATGATGATGTTGATGATGATGTAGATGATGATGTTGATGATGTAGATGATGATGTAGATGATGATGTTGATGTTAATGATGATGTGATGATGATGTTGATGATGATGTTGATGTTAATGATGATGTTGATGATGATGTTGATGATGATGATGTTGATGATGTTGATGTTAATGATGATGTTGATGATGATGATGTTGATGTTAATATGATGTTGATGATGATGTTGATGATGATGTTGATGTTAATGATGATGTTGATGATGAGTTGTGAATGACGCCTGTCTTTCCGACAGACCTGTTCTTCACCTGAGGACGGCTGCTTGCGTTGTGGCCGAAACGTCGTGAGAATTGTATCTTATTATGTTTATTTTTATTATTTTATTATTTCCCTTCTACGTGATGACTTCCTTGAGCCAGTACATGGGTCGACCCTGGGACGTAGGGAGACATCCTGAATGTTAAGCGGTGTGTGTGTAGGTGTGTGTTAGACTTTCTAGTGGCTAAAGCACAGCAAATTGGCACAGTAGGGGGCACAGGTGGTGCATCAGCCAGTCATCTCGGTCATCTCGGTCAGCCACTCACTCCCTCAGTCAGTCACTCAGTCACTCACTCAGTCAGTCACTCAGTCACTCACTCAGTCATTCAGTCACTCACTCAATCAGTCACTCACTCAGTCACTCACCCAGTCACTCAGTCGCTCGCTCACTCAGCAACGCTTACAACAACGAGCGGAGCGCCGGGTGGCTAAAGCACAGCAAGTTGGCACAGTAGGGGGCACAAGTGGTGCATCAGCCAGTCATCTCGGTCATCTCGGTCAGTCGACCCGTGGCACCCTGCTGGGTCTGCCCCGTGACCTCCTGCCAGCGGGCGTTCGACACTTCACGTGGCAGCCTCAAGGTGCACTTGGCCTGGCACAAGCGTCGTGGTGACGTCACCGCCACTTAGTGGCGAATGGCGGTTGTTGTTGTTGTTGTGTGGTTATGGTTTTGTAGTGTTGTAAATAACTGACTTCTAAACTTCTTAATGGCACACAACGTTAATTTCTTCTTGGTTCTTTCGGTAAAGTCATCACGTAGAAGGGAAGTAATAAAATAATAAAAATAAAACATAATAAAATAATTCTCACGACGTTTCGGCCACAACGCAAGCAGCCGTCCTCAGGTGAAGAACAGGTCTGTCGAGGAGACAGCGTCTGAATGAAACAGCACCAGGCTTGGAGCATATATATAAGCTGGGTTGGAAGGGGGGGAAAGGGCGCCTTGACAAAATAATTTGCATATCAAGAGGAATTTAGCATATTTATGGGAAATGCAGGTATGTGATTAGTACTACTTATGTCCGTGCATTATGCAGGATTAGCAGCATCAAAGGGAGGTGATATGGGAAATGCAGGTATGTGATTAGTACTACTCATGCCCGTGCATTATGCAGGATTAGCAGCATCGAAGGGAGGTGATATGGGAAATGCCAGGTATGTGATTAGTACTACTTATGCCCGTGCATTATGCAGGATTAGCAGCATCAAAGGGAACGGGATATGGGAAATGCAGGTAATGTGATTAGTACTACTCATGCCCGTGCATTATGCAGGACTAGCAGCATCAAAGGCAGGGGATATGGGAAATGCAGGTATGTGATTAGTACTACTCATGCCCGTGCATTATGCAGGATTAGCAGCATCAAAGGGAGGGGATATGGGAAATGCAGGTATGTGATTAGTACTACTCATGCCCGTGCATTATGCAGGATTAGCAGCATCGAAGGGAGGTGATATGGGAAATGCAGGTATGTGATTAGTACTACTTATGCCCGTGCATTATGCAGGATTAGCAGCATCAAAGGGAACGGATAATGGGAAATGCAGGTATGTGATTAGTACTACTCATGCCCGTGCATTATGCAGGACTAGCAGCATCAAGGCAGGGGATATGGGAAATGCAGGTATGTGATTAGTACTACTCATGCCCGTGCATTATGCAGGATTAGCAGCATCAAAGGGAGGGGATATGGAAATGCAGGTATGTTGATTAGTACTACTCATGCCCGTGCATTATGCAGGATTAGCAGCATCAAAGGCAGGGGATATGGAAATGCAGGTATGTGATTAGTACTACTTATGCCCGTGCATTATGCAGGATTAGCAGCATCAAAGGCAGGGGATATGGGAAATGCAGGTATGTGATTAGTACTACTTATGCCCGTGCATTATGCAGGATTAGCAGCATCGAAGGGAGGGGATATGGGAAATGCAGGTATGTGATTAGTACTACTTATGCCCGTGCATTATGCAGGATTAGCAGCATCGAAGGGAGGTGATATGGGAAATGCAGGTATGTGATTAGTACTACTTATG
>WFAB01002657.1:0-29841 GCA_018977245.1 Lethenteron camtschaticum | reverse complement strand
CACAATACCCCACAGTGTTACCACGTGACGCATTACTCACAATACACCACAGTGTTTACCACGTGACGCATTACTCACAATACCCCACAGTGTACCACGTGACGCATTACTCACAATACCCCACAGTGCACGTGACGCATTACTCACAATACCCCCACAGTGTTACCACGTGAGCATTACTCACAATACCCCCACAGTGTTACCACGTGATGCATTACTCACAATACCCCCACAGTGTTACCACGTGATGCATTACTCACAATACCTCCACAGTGTTACCACGTGACGCATTACTCACAATACCACCACAGTGTTACCACGTGATGCATTACTCACAATACCCCACAGTGTTACCACGTGATGCATTACTCACAATACCCCACAGTGTTACCACGTGATGCATTACTCACAATACCCCACAGTGTTACGTGATGCATTACTCACGAATACCCCCACAGTGTTACCACGTGATGCATTACTCACAATACCCACAGTGTTACCACGTGACGCATTACTCACAATACCCCACAGTGTTACCACGTGATGCATTACTCACAATACCCCACAGTGTTACCACGTGATGCATTACTCACAATACCCCACAGTGTTACCACGTGATGCATTACTCACAATACCGCCACAGTGTTACCACGTGATGCATTACTCACAATACCCCACAGTGTTACCACGTGATGCATTACTCACAATACCCCACAGTGGTTACCACGTGATGCATTACTCACAATACCCCCACAGTGTTACCACGTGATGCATTACTCACAATACCCCACAGTGTTACCACGTGATGCATTACTCACAATACCCCACAGTGTTACCACGTGATGCATTACTCACAATACCCCCACAGTGTTACCACGTGATGCATTACTCACAATACCCCCACAGTGTTACCACGTGATGCATTACTCACAATACCCACAGTGTTACCACGTGATGCATTACTCACAATACCCCACAGTGTACCACGTGATGCATTACTCACAATACCCCACAGTGTTACCACGTGATGCATTACTCACAATACCCCCACAGTGTTACCACGTGATGCATTACTCACAATACCCCACAGTGTTACCACGTGACGCATTACTCACAATACCTCCACAGTGTTACCACGTGACGCATTACTCACAATACCCCCAGTGTTACCACGTGACGCATTACTCACAATACCCCACAGTGTTACCACGTGATGCATTACTCACAATACCCCCACAGTGTTACCACGTGATGCATTACTCACAATACCCACCACAGTGTTACCACGTGACGCATTACTCACAATACCCCACAGTGTTACCACGTGATGCATTACTCACAATACCCCCACCAGTGTTACCACGTGACGCATTACTCACAATACCTCCACAGTGTTACCACGTGATGCATTACTCACAATACCCCCACAGTGTTACCACGTGATGCATTACTCACAATACCACCACAGTGTTACCACGTGATGCATTACTCACAATACCTCCACAGTGTTACACGTGATGCATTACTCACAATACCCCCAGTGTTACCACGTGATACATTACTCACAATACCACCACAGTGTTACCACGTGACGCATTACTCACAATACCCCCACAGTGTTACCACGTGATGCATTACTCACAATACCCCCACAGTGTTACCACGTGATGCATTACTCACAATACCCCCACAGTGTTACCACGTGATGCATTACTAATGATACCCCCACAGTGCTACCACGTGATGCATTACTCACAATACCGCCACAGTGTTACCACGTGATGCATTACTCACAATACCGCCACAGTGTTACCACGTGATGCATTACTCACCAATACCGCCACAGTGTGACCACGTGACGCATTACTCACAATACCCCCACAGTATTACCACGTGATGCATTACTCACAATACCCCCACAGTGTTACCACGTGACGCATTACTCACAATACCTCCACAGTGTTACCACGTGACGCATTATTCACAATACCTCCAGTGTTACCACGTGACGCATTACTCACAATACCCCCACAGTGTTACCACGTGACGCATTACTCACAATACCCCCACAGTGTTACCACGTGATGCATTACTCACAATACCCCCACAGTGTTACCACGTGATGCATTACTCACAATACCACCACAGTGTTACCACGTGATGCATTACTCACAATACCACCACAGTGTTACCACGTGATGATTACTCACAATACCTCCCAGTGTTACCACGTGACGCATTACTCACAATACCACCACAGTGTTACCACGTGATGCATTACTCACAATACCACCACAGTGTTACCACGTGATGCATTACTCACAATACCGCCACAGTGTTACCACGTGATGCATTACTCACAATACCCCCACAGTGTTACCACGTGACGCATTACTCACAATACCCCCACAGTGTTACCACGTGATGCATTACTCACAATACCCCCACAGTGTTACCACGTGATGCATTACTCACAATACCACCACAGTGTTACCACGTGATGCATTACTCACAATACCCCCACAGTGTTACCACGTGATGCATTACTCATAATACCCCCACAGTGCTACCACGTGATGCATTACTCACAATACCCCCACAGTGTTACCACGTGATGCATTACTCATAATACCCTCACAGTGTTACCACGTGATGCATTACTCACAATACCACCACAGTGTTACCACGTGACGCATTACTCACAATACCACCACGGTGTTACCACGTGATGCATTACTCATAATACTCCCCACCGTGTTACCACGTGATACATTACTCAAAATACCCCCATAAGTGTCACCACGTGATGCATACTCACAATACCTCCACCGTGTTACCACGTGACGCATTACTCACAATACCCCCACAGTGTTACCACGTGATGCATTACTCACAATACCACCACAGTGTTACCACGTGATACATTACTCACAATACCACCAGTGTCACCACGTGACGTATTACTCACAATACCCCCACAGTGTCACCACGTGATGCATTACTCACAATACCACCACATTGTTACCACGTGATGCATTACTCACAATACCAGCACAGTGTTACCACGTGATGCATTACTCACAATACCAGCACAGTGTTACCACAAATCCATTCAAGAAATGATTCAAGCACGTTTATTAACATTCTTCCCCATTGACAAATGTATGAATGAAGACGAAGCGACAAGCTATCCGGTAGAGTTGTTGAGTTATTTGAATCAAAACGTTATTCTGCCACACAAGTTAGTGCTGAAAGTTGGATCTCCCATCATGTTGTTAAGAAATTTGGACCCACCCAAGACTGACGGTGAAGACATTAAATGCTCATGTCGAGTCATCGATGACAGAAACCAAAAAATGTTGTGTACGGCCAAGTGTTGAAATAATCAGAATATGAATAAATATTTTGGGATGACTGAAATAGTTACATTTACGTGTTTCGGCTTTTCAATTTTTTGCAAGGAATATGAAATTCATCCAAGACAAGAATCCAAGTCATAATACCACCACAGTGTTACCACGTGATACATTACTCATCAATTCCAGACAGCATAAGTTGTGCAAATGTCATGATGCCAGAGCTCATCGTTTAAGACCTTTTGTATGAAATCGGCCTTAGTATAAGTGGGTTAAGGTTGCATTTCCTTGAGTGTAAAACATCCGATTTAGAAAAAAAAATCTCGCCACGTTCATTCTTAAGAATTTTGTTTAGTCAGAGATTATTATAATTGTTAAATTGTTTAAACGTTGTGTTTCCTCATGGCGTGTTTCATTAGTGAACGATTTACAATGTAAGTTTGTGTAAATTCAAGGAAACTTTTTGAGATTCTTGAATAAGAAAATGCCAAGGTAAATCAATGTTGCTGAGCCGAATCAACATATAGCAAAAATTGAATATTCTTTCGGTCTTTCGGTAAAGCCACGTAGATAGAACATTTATAATAATAAAAAACGTCACGACGTTTCAATCGCAACACAAGCAATCGTCATCAGGTGAAAAATATATCGGGAGAGCTGCTGAGGCAGGAAAGAATGTAGCGGGAGAGCTGCTAAAGAAGGATGTTATATAGGTTTGAGATGGGTGTAGCCCAAGGGTAAGTGGGCGGGCTAGAGATGGAATCTGCATGTAAATGTAAGATCGGAGAGCTGATATACCTCCACTACTACGAAGCTGTGGAGGTGGCCATTGTATTGTGAGAGATCATCATGTCAATGTAAGAGAACTACCGCAACGGTGGCTGTCTTAGTGAGACATTTAGCCTATTAAATGTAACTCAGAGAGTCGGAAATAACTGCTAACATCAGCAGGTAGGATGGAAACATCACAGCCATTTATGATTTAACTTGGTCAGTTTGTAGCCATCTTCTTGGTTCAAATTGTGTCCGTGCTTATATATATGGATGGCAGAGTACCTTCGTCTTGGAAAAATAAAGGTTATGTGTGCCCACAGCGTTAAAACAATGATCAGCCACGGCCGAGGTATTGGTCCTACCGTGTTTCAGATCTGCCTTATGTTCACGAACATGGTCCGAAACATGTCGCTTAGTTTCCACAATGTAACTGCTGCCGCAGCCACAACTTAGTTTGTAGACATCGGGGTATTGCATGTCAGGGATCACACCCTTCACCGATGGGATCAGATCACGAATATTATGGGCTGTGTTGAATCGAACCTGGATCTTGTATTTGTTCATGATTTTGGAAATATTTTTGGTAACCCCTGCTATGTTTGGCAAGGTGATGGTTTGAATGGGTCCTCAGATGGCTATTTCCCAATGGTTGGGGTGATAGCTTTACGGATTGTGCAGTCCGAATATCCATTCATCTTGAACGCTTAGTGCACGTGCTCCATTTCACTGGCTAGGTGGTGATGGTCAGAAATATGAGCTTTATGGTGTAGAGTTTTGATGAGGGAATTCTTCTGGGATGGATGGTGGTGGGAGTCAGGTTTTAGGTAGGTATCCATATGGGTGGCTTTCCTGTAGACAGTGTCCCATTGAGCCATCTGGTTTATTTTCAATGAAAACATCCAAGAATGGTAACTTGCCATCTTTTTCCACCCCCATGGTGAATTTTATGGCTGGGTCTATGGAATTGATGTGGTTGAAGAACTGACCCAGCGCTGGTAGGCCATGTGGCCAGATGACGAACATGTCATGTACGTATCTCTTCCAAAGCAAGGACGTAGGGTGGATGCCTGGATGGCATCTGTCTCAAAATTTTCCATGAAAACATTAGCTACAACTAGAGAGAAGGGAGAACCCATTGGGGTACCTTCAAATTGTTTGTAGAATGTTCCATTCCAAACTTAATTTGGAGCTTTCGTGACTGCAGGAATTATTATTTGGTTCTTTCGGTAAAATCACGTATAAAGATAAAATAATAAATTAAATTAAATACTAGCATACGACGTTTCGATTGCAACACAATCAATCATCATCAGGTATAAATTAAATAGAAACGAAAATCTAGTATACTTAGAATTGTAATGTAATACAACAGAGAGTCGGATAACATAACAGTCAACACCCTACCTGGTTGATTACGTTCTTCCTGATAATGCTAAATTTTAGAGAGAGATAAAACACAGAATCAGAGACATATAAACAGACATATAAGCAGACAGATATCACAGAGATACATAGAGAGAGAACACACATAGGCACACAGGTGAAGTAAGTGTTGGTGATGCAGTGTCTAACCAGGGCCGGTACATCAGTCCTTGTTGGACCAAATCTTCAATGATTGCAATGGTGTCAGGCACAGGAACTTTGGTAAACAAAGATACTACATCGAAACTGACAAGTAAATTACCTGGAGATAGTGAGATGTCCTTAATGAGAGATACCAAGTGAGCAGAGTTAAGTACAAATGAGGTGGTCTTACCAGTTAATGGATGTAAGGTCTCAGAAAGAAATCGGGCCAGTTTGTAGGTGGGTGAGTCGATGGTGGAGATGATAGAATGGAGTGGTGTACCTTCTTTATGGATTTTTGGTAAGCCATAAAATCTAGGGTGGTCAAGCAGCAGACGGTTTTAGAGAGACGCTTGTTTGGTTCGATTAAAGATGTCGAATCAGTGATGATATTGTTGGTTTTGGTAACCAAGCGGTTGGTAGGATCTCTATTGATTTTCGTATAGCTGCCATCATTGAGTAGCTCCTGCATTTTGTTATTGTATGTTGTTTTGTCCATGACGACAGTGGCATTGCCCTTGTCGGCTGAGAGGATGACTATGTCATCTCTCTTTTTTAGTTGAGCTATATAACCAGTTTAAGTCATAACTAGCTGTGATGTTTCCATCCTACCTGCCAATATTAGCAGTTATTTCCGACTCTCTGAGTTACATTTAACAGTCTAAATGTCTCACTAACCCAGCCACCGTTGCGGTGGTTCTCTTACATTGACATGCTAATCTCTCACAATACAATGGCCACCTCCACAGCTTTGTTTTCCTCGATGTGGTGGTGGCACCCGGTTTACTTACATTGACATGATTATCTCTCACAATACAATGGCCCCCTCCACAGTTTCGGTGGCGCCCGGTTTTCTTACATTGACGTGCTAATCTTACATTAACAGATTGACATGCTAATCTCTCACAATACAATGGCCACCTACACAGCTTCGTATTCATGGAGATAAATCAACTCTTACATTTACACGCACATTCCATCTCCAACCCCGCCCAGTTACCCCTTGGGCTACACCCATCTCACACCTATTTAACATCCTGCTTTAGCAGCTCTCCCACTATATATTCACCTGATGACGATTGCTTTTGTTGCGATCGAAACGTCGTGATATTGTTTTTTTTATTTTTTTATTTTCTTCTATCTACGTGGCTTTACCAAAAGACCAAATGAATATTAATTCCTGCATACTCGAAAGCATTGTGAACCTAAAAAAGCAAATACCTCTCCATTAAACCACAAACATATGGAAAGGGGGAACACCTTAACTTTCATATTTTTACCATGCTATCAATTTTTTTTACACACCGACTGAAAGGAACATTGTTTATTGAGTGTTTGAACCAGCAGGATAGTTTCTATAAAAAATGCAGCCCACGTTTGAGTTAGCCAACCGTAGATTTCAGACTTCATGTTGTATGATTTACTAGCTTTAATTTCCTTTACCTTGAATTTTAAAAGTTGGCATGAAACCAGTTGACTGAGGCATAGGCACAGATGTTCCAAACGAAGTCATTTGAAAACTGCAATTGTATTTGCGGATCAGGCTTAGATATTCTTTCGACTTTGGATGATCACCATTCATAAGGCTCTTCAATGGCTCTGGCATTTCCGGAAGCTCTGGAAACCACATCTTTCGACCAGAACAGCAACATCCTGGTGTCTCGCCTTCAAACTTCAGCGCATTGCAAACAGTGCACTTCAAAGTCATACTACCAATGACAATCAGAGGAAAGTTTTAATAATCCAATTCAGGATCATAATTGAATGCTTCGTCCTTCAAATATAGGTAGTTTCTTGCCCGTGAGGCACCTTGTCGAATTCTCTCCTGCTGGAGTCGATCTCTGTGAGTTTCAACAGTTTCAGCCAAAATTCGGTTCTGGTGAGCAATTAAATAATTTTGAATTCGATGCTGTGGATGCTCCTCGCTTTCAATAGCTCTCAAGTTTGAAGCTCGTATGTGTGCGGACGTTCGGCGCTGGTTCGTCTCTTCAGCAGTTTCGTTGCTGCGTCGAACAGCGTGTTGAGTTTTGTGTGCTTCACGTGCTTGTGATCTTTTCTCTTCCGATTGATCGGCTCGTGACAGCTTTTGACGTTTTGTGTTGATTTGAGTTTGGTAAAAAAAATTAATATTCTTTTTGGGCATTGCTGTTACAAATATTCGTCGAGTATAAGTATCTCGGCCTCGCTGTGCGCTGCGTTGCACCGCTAGTCGAGTAGACAACCATGTGTTCAATAAACCCTCGAAGCCAGGATGACCGTCCAACTCCGATCGTCATTTATTGATTGTAGCAGGTAAAACTGGTGAGAAAACACAGATACAGCATCTGTTATAATTCGGAAACACCCACACAATGAACACCACAGCATCAGAACATTGTCTCAGATAACAATAGATCCTGGAAGGACCAGGCCCCCACATTACCCCTGAACAACTAGACAAAGGCACAAGCTGATGCGTTGCATACAGGCACAGTGTATTCATCCCACTGCACCCCAAATGTACAGCATTACACTTAACACTAAACTGTGGATGAGATACTTCGTCATCACTCTCAGGATCGCAACATAGGCACAAGTCTGACTCGACCTACTAAATCACAAGTAACATCCACAATAAGGAAAGTCACAGGCTTCGTTACTAACTAGGCCTCGTATTTACTACAACAACTTAACAGCACCATAAAGGCATTTACATTGCTATAACGGTCATTCCAACATTACAACAGCATTTCCAATATTAGAGGAATATAAACAACTTACAGATAATGCTTCTTAAGCTCCCACAATGGATAAGTGCGGCTGTGGTCTCACTGAGATGCGATGCGTGCCGCCATCTTGACTTATCTGAGTAATGGCTGAAGCCCGCGTGGTACAGTGGAAATCTAACATCGTCACTTCCTGGTCACTTGACCAACATTAGCATAAAAAAACAGGAACTTCCTGTTAACGTACGCTCCCCATCTGCCGTGAGGCAAGACACTCCCCGTCTGGTATCGTATTGATCTTAAGCTCTTTACATGCTCCTATGAAATTGGTTCCACAATCAGAACGGAGTTGCTTGGCTGGCCCTCTGATGGCGAAGAACCTCCGGAGTGCATTTATAAAGCTCGAAGAGTCCATGGACTCGATGACTTCGATGTGCACTGCTCGTGTACTCATACAGGTGAACAGCACTGCCCAACGTTTGCTGTTCGCGAGCCCTCCTCTGGTGCGGCGGGAGATGACTGTCCACGGTCTGAACACGTCGATCCCTACAGAGGTGAAGGGAGGTTGCACACTGAGTCGATCGGCTGGGAGGTCTGCCATTTTCTGTTCTTCCTGTTTTCTACGTAGCTTGCGACACCGGATACACTTGTGGATTGTGCTGGCGATGCACCTCTTTGCTCCAACAATCCACAGCCCTGCAGATCGGATTGCTCCTTCTGTGAAGTGCCGACCTTGGTGCTTGATCTTCTCGTGGTAGTGGCGCACGAGTAAGATTGCGATGTGGCTCTGGCTTGGGATTATGAGGGGGTTTCGTTCATTCTCATCTAATTTTGCATTCCCTAGCCGACCACCGATCCTGAGCAAGTCGTCTTTGTCCATCCCGGGGTTTAGCTTTCTGAGGGTGCTGACCCTAGGAAGGTCTTCTCCCTTGTTGATGGCCTTGATCTCACTTGCATAAGCTGCCTGTTGCACACAGCGGAAGATTGATTTCCTTGCTCTGGAAAGCTCGTCTTCAGTGCGTGGCACTGTGCAGTAATGCCATCTATTGCAGCTACCAGTGGTGCCTCTCATCGGGCGATGGAAGCAGTCTGCGATATGCGTTAAATGTGCTATCGCTCGCACGAGCGTCGTCCATTTCGAGAAATGTTCAAAATGGTGTGGACTCGGTGGACTTCTTGGTCGCACATTTGTTACGAAAGTTGTCACTTGAGGACGAATCTCCTTGTCGGACTCGGGCTCTATGAGTCCAAAGGTCTCCTTGGTAGTACATGGGCCACCGTCACGTCGTAACAAGAACGCTGGACCCGTTAGCCAGATGGTTTGATTTAGCAGAGATGCAGGGACGGACCTAGTTGCAAGATCTGCTGGATTCTGGTCAGTTGGAACGTAATTCCATTGCTCCGGTTGCGTCGATCTCCTGATGCGCTCCACCCGGTTGCTGATGTAGGTGTAGAACCTTCTGGTTTGGTTGTTTATGTAGCCTAGTACGACCTTACTGTCCGTGTAGAACTTGACCACGTCCAGTTTGACGTCAAATTCGTCTAAGATCAGTTCCACCATGTTGTATGTGTCGGGTTATGAAATTTTGATGAAAATAATAAAAATTAATAATTTTCCGAAAAATGCGCAATTCGCATTAATTATGATAGTGTGTGTATTAATACGCATAAATTATGATAATGCGTGTGATTATATGCATAAATTATGATAATCACGGAGATAATCGTAGTAATTTATGCGGAGGCTTGCGATTATGTTAATGTGTGCAGTTATGATAATTTGCTTAGTTTCGCTTATCCAGAGTTATCAATCAGGATAACACGATTATCATAGATTCATTTACCGATTATCCTAGTGTGTGTTATAATATTTTAGGTCTCCATTTTCATATCTCATCACAGGACACAGTTGTCAAGAATAAGACAGTTTTGCATGGACTTGGAAGGAACACTCGATATGCTTCTTGATTACAATTTTATTCTAACAAGCACGTGACATTCTATCATGCAGGTCAAACATGCGTCAATAATTCATGGGCAAGATTATGCAATTAACTAATATGAACGACAAAAACTTATGCAGTTGTGACATTATGCAATTACGCAATATGAATAACGAAAACTCTTATGCATTTGACTAAATGAATGAATAAACACTTATGCATTTAGCTAAATTGAATAATTATGCATTTGCGATATTATGCATTAACTAATATGAATAACCAAAACTCTTATGCAATTACGAGATTATGCATTTGACTAAAATGAATGAATAAACACTTATGCATTTAACGAACTGAATGACTAAAAACACTTCTATCAATTGTAACCTCTACTTTTCCTACCCGGCATCTCATTAGTTCGCCCCTGTATCGATCACAATCGGCGACTGGTCGAGTTTGAAAACAAGCATGATACACTTCATATGGCGGTAATAAAAAGCACTTATTGTATCCCAGAGGCGAAAGTATATGTCAATAGATTCATCGGCAAGTCTAAAATCCTTTTTAACGGAATGTTTGATACAATGGTGGGTGAGGGCGTGTGGGCGCGAGAGCGAATCTGGCTCTGTTTTAATTAACTCTTCGGCGAGACTCTGGGACAAAGGAAACTGGTTTGACAAGATTTCCTCTGTCTCCTGGAATCTGTATGTGGGGAGTGATACGACCTCCCTGCTCTCTGTGCGAGCGGCAGCTGAGACTTTCTCCGCTGTGAGGTGAGCGGCGGCGCTCGTTCAGAAGACTTTGACTCTTTTTCTCCACGGCGGGATGAGAGTCGGTTTTGGTTGATGCTGGTCGATCTGGGTGTCGCTCGTTGTTGCTCGTTGTGCACGGTGGCGCAAGGTGTCGCTCGTTGTTGCTCGGTGGTGCGCGGTGGCGCACGGAGGAGCACGGTGGCGCACGGTGGCGCAAGGTGGCGCACGTTCAGCGATCTCCGCCCTTCCTGCGGGTTGTTCGCTGGTCGTCACTCTGACGAGGAGCGATGCTTCGTTCGTGGCAGGGTGGACGTTGGCGTCTTGTTGGCTTCACTCGCAGCTCTGCGACTCAGGGTAGCGATTCTTCTCAGGTGGTGCAGACCTCGGCTTGTAGCTACGCGTCGCTACTCCGCGACCCTCGTCATTCTGAATGACAGGAGCTTCTTCGTTGGCGGCGACGAGGAGAGATGGCTGTCGCCCTGGAGAACTCTGGTGGGCCTTAGCCCGGAGACGAGATGGGCTCAGAGCCCTGGCGATGAGGTGGCCCTCGTGGCCCGGATGGTCTGTGATGGGGGCCAGAGCCCCTGACGATCTGTGTTGTATGGATTTTCCTTCGGTTTATATCGGAAAATTCCACTCGGCTTCCCGAGTTGTTCAAAAGCTGTGTCATAAAACCTTCCTGTGGGGGTGGACCATCTGCGTCCATGTGTGTGTCCGTCCGTGTGTTTCGCGTGCGTGTTTGTCCGTGTGTTTCGCGTGCGTGTTTGTCCGTGTGTTTATTAGCTTTGAAGACACAGCTGTGTGTGTCGTTCTGGAAGAAAGGGGTGGGGGTCTCGTGTCGGCTGCTTCAGAAGTTATCCATTAGCCAGACCGATGATTCGCGTTGAGTTAAAAAAAAAACATTCGAATCCATGTTTTGTTACTGAATAATATTTGTCGCGAAAACCTACGCGTTAAGCGAGCTTAATTATTCACTCCCTTGCTCTGGGGTCACATCCTTTGTCTCACACAGCTTAAGTTGGTTTGGTTTGGAAGTTGAAATGCGACTTATTTGCTGCTTGGTTATGCCGAAACCGTGTTCACGATGTTTCATCGTGACCCGATCTCCCATGGAAATGTCATTTCCTGGCTTGTGCAATTTTTGCTGTCCGTGTTGTGGGAAGACAAAGGCGGTTGTTTCCACGGTGGGAGCACCCGGCGTATGCTTATTTATTCGAAGGCGTGTGTTAATTTCCTTTGAGCCCTTGCCACAACTTTTATGGGTGTCATTTCCTGGCTTGGTGCCTGTGTGTCGTGATCCTCTCGGAAAGACAAAGGCGGCCGTGTTGCTCGCTTCCCATGGGTGTTGTGTTTGGTTAATTTTGAGAGCCTTCTCCGCCCTTGATTTCTCTTCTACTTTAATTCCGTACTTATTATTTGACTTCTTGTGATTATTTGATCTGATATCCCGGCTAGGAATTTTGTTTTGGAGCGAAATCGATGCCATAATTATTCTTTTGTAATAATAGGACTCAGACACTTCTTGCTGACTCCGTGTCCTTTATTTGGGGTTCGCGTTCTCCTTCCCACACGGCACTCCTCCTGAGACTCTCTCCCTGGCAGCCCCACATCTGCCTTCGCTCCCGTAGCCTTCCACGCTCCTGCAGCTCCGCTGCAGGCTCTTGGTGCAGCCCTCCGGCTGCCCCCACAGCAGCTCCATCGCTGCTCCCTGTTCCTCCATGCGTGGCGATCTCGCCACCTCCCAATGTCAGCCCTTCGTGGCCTCTATGGCTATCTAGCCATTTCCTACCTCAGCCCTTCGTGGCCTCTGTGGCTATCTCGCCATCTCCAACCTCAATCCTCCACCCTCTCTTCCACCCCGCTGGCTGGCGCCGTCATGAGCCCCTCAGCCACCAGGCTGAGGCACGGCGACCACCCAACGTGTTCACCACCCTTCACTCCCCCGACTGACCCAGATAGCTTCCTGTCTCCCCGCTATAACTTCTCCCCCACGTCACCCTGACTCCTCCCTCTCGGATCGTCATATCCGCCCCGCCCATTTACGCCCGCATTACACTACCCTCCCCCGTAGAGAAAATCCCAGCCGTCCTCGGCTGAAACAGAACAAAATAATGCGGGCGAAGGCATCACAATCAGGAGTCCCCCAGACACAACGGAGATTATAACAACAACAACACAAGCAACGAAAGGGGAGGTATCAGGAACTGGAACAGAACATCGGCCTGTCCTCCGCGCAACAACAACAAGAATAAGAATGGCACAATGAACAACAACGGCAACTGACACGCAAGAACGGCCAACGCGCACAATCCAGAAATGTGATGTTTTAGTGCGTGTCCATGTTGCAGTCCCATCCGCTCGGCCCAAGTCCAACGTCAAAGAGCAATGGTAGAGCAGGAATGACGAACGGGCGCTCAATCACTCCTTCAAGTCCTCATCCAGTTAGCACACCAGGTAACACCCAGTGTGGCAGGCACTGAAGATCTGTGACGAGAAGGAGAATCCAATCCCCTGAGGCACAGCACAACAACGCACATCCACATGTCGTACACGACAGCCACCCGGCCCCAGGGTAGTGGAGATGATGTAAATCCGGCCCGCTTAAAAAAACTCCCCATAAATACCCAAAATAACCGCAATGGATGCCCCAGTATTTACATTTTAACAACAATATTATTTACACGTGACAACAACAACAACAAAATGTCCTGCTCTTACCCACCAGCAGTCCTCCCTTGAGGACCAGCACAGACATCGCACGTACACAGCATGTACCCACGGTCACTCTCAGCAACCCAACAAAACACCTAATCACACACCCTCGCGTGGAGAGAGCCACGCTCCCCAGCGGTAACGTTTAACTCGCCCTAACCCCCACCGTGGTCGTCAACCCACAGCAACATCCACTGACCATACTGTCAGCTAGTGCAATTTCGGGGATGAGCAGCAACTCGGCCACGCTCCTCCCTTACTATCCCATCAGAGATGGACACACACCAGCCTCGTATAGTCCGATGCTTTATAGCCCAGGGAAGGTTCATCCCCCAGCAATGCCAGACCCCCTGTACTCCCCCACGGGGCAATGTTCTCTTATAGAGACAATAACACCCTAACCCAGATCCCGTGAGCCCCCGGCACACCAGGTTCAGTCTGCCACCGCACAACTGAACCATGACTCCCCGAGCCATATGAGCACATGGCCCATTAGTTTAAGACATACCACGGAGGTTTCGCCTCCGGGCTGTCAGGTCAGCCATCAGCCATAGGCCGATGTGACCACAACTCGTGCATCACCCAATCAACAATGGCAGGCATAACAGATGGAATATTTGCCCCACCCCGGTTTTTCCCGCGCGCTCAAAAATGGCGTCCCCCTTCGCCCAGCGCGTTCGCGCAATCTCTCGCGCGCACTCAAAATGGCGGCCCTTTCCGCAAAGCGCATCGTCGCCATACCCCGCGTGCGCGCAAAATGGCGGCCCAACGTGCGAACACGTGGCCAGTTTTCTCCATTCGTGCACCCCAGCTTCCCTTAGCTGGGGGTCACAAGACGCATCCCCCGTCACGTTATAACCCCACCAACGATAGACGCACAGCCCCAGCTTGCTGCGCACAGCTGTCATATCGTGGAATTTTTAACCAATATTTTACCAACCACATTGGTTACACAACCCAACTCGCCAAGCAACTCGTGGTTGCATGCGATCAACCGAATACGCGACGCCACTTGGCGCCAATTTACGATCCCATTAGCATTAACATCTAAGCCACCCACAACGGCGTCATCGCGCACCCTCATCCTCAAAAAGCTCATTTACCCCTATAATATACACGCAATCTCGTGTGCACAACACCCATACAACCAAATTTTATGGTCCCCCTCTATAATATACACGCAATCTCGTGTGCACAACAACCATACAACCAAATATTTGGGTCCCCCTCGAATTTGTTACCAATTTCCAACAGGTACGCACAATATAATAACAATCTCAATTCCAATAGTCAACCACTGCATCGCACCCCATAACCATACAGAACGGTATAACAGCACATGCAATCAGCATATCGCGATCACACGCGCACATTTAAGCACAATAGCAAGCAGATCTGCAGGCAACCAACACACCATTAATCCTGTCGTAACTTTGCAGCAACAACACAATTATTCTCTCTCTTGCAACAATCGCATCGCACACAGCACCTCGCAGCACAATACACCAAAAAAAATATATATATTTTTTTCCCAATTAAGCCCATCACACAAGGTAACCCACAAATAATACAGCGCAAGATACCTGACGCTCCCAAGTTAACAATTAACTTCACCATCAAGATAACAACTCCACGCAGCAGCGCACACACACAATTTGACACTCAGCAAATACAGCAGACTCTCCGTCCATTCTCAACACACGCACACACTTATATTGACACCAAGCAACAAGCAGATAGCGCGTTCATCGTTATTACACACATATACACACAGTCCGAACCGCGCTCCGCACAATCGAGTCATAAGAGAAAACCAAAATAGCCCCCCGGCCCTCGAAAGATGGGTGAGGTGTGTGTTAAGGCCGGGTGCGTATCGTTACGACTCGCCCGGGCTGCAGCAAGAAGAGGACGGCAGGGTGGCAACTTGAAACGCCTCGCAGAACTCGTTCGGCGACTTGACTGCTCCGTTGTCACGCACCCGAGCCAGGACGGGAAGCTCCCGCCCCAGCAGCTGCAGCATCGGCGTCTTCTCCTCGCAGCACCCCCTCGAAAAACAGCAGCTCACAGCAGGCTGCTCACCCCGCGGCACCTCCAGATGGCAGCGCAAGGCTGCCTCTCCGCCGCGATGTTGAAGATGGCGGCGTCCTCCCGCCGCGGTGAAGACAAGATGGCGGCTTCCCGCCGTTTCTCCCCTGCCACGCCCAAGATGGCGTCTTCGTGCCACGTGGCAGATGGCGCTGGCAGCGCAGGAAAGGCAGAGGCCTGCGGATCACCACCGGGCCTCCCCGACGTCGTCCTCGGCGTGGTGAACTCACACAGTTGCGCCAGCACGATTTTCAAGGTCCCCATCTGCATCGCCATCTGTCTCCATCGTAAGTTGGCGTCCTCCGGCACAGACAGGTCCACCGACGCGGCGACACCTTGCTCACCCGGACCCGTACTCGTTCCAGAACGGATCTCCTCTTCCATCGCAGGCAGGTCCACCGTCTGAGGAAGGTCGTCGTCGTCGGATGATGTAGCAGGAATATTCTTTTTTTTTTCTCAGTTGTTTTGAGATGCCGTTTCACTTCTGACTCCAGTGTAATAAAAGGACTCAGACACTTCTTGCTGACTCCGTGTCCTTTATTTGGGGTTCGCGTTCTCCTTCCCACACGGCACTCCTCCTGAGACTCTCTCCCTGGCAGCCCCACATCTGCCTTCGCTCCCGTAGCCTTCCACGCTCCTGCAGCTCCGCTGCAGGCTCTTGGTGCAGCCCTCCGGCTGCCCCCACAGCAGCTCCATCGCTGCTCCCTGTTCCTCCATGCGTGGCGATCTCGCCACCTCCCAATGTCAGCCCTTCGTGGCCTCTATGGCTATCTAGCCATTTCCTACCTCAGCCCTTCGTGGCCTCTGTGGCTATCTCGCCATATCCAACCTCAATCCTCCACCCTCTCTTCCACCCCGCTGGCTGGCGCCGTCATGAGCCCCTCAGCCACCAGGCTGAGGCACGGCGACCACCCAACGTGTTCACCACCCTTCACTCCCCCGACTGACCCAGATAGCTTCCTGTCTCCCCGCTATAACTTCTCCCCCACGTCACCCTGACTCCTCCCTCTCGGATCGTCATATCCGCCCCGCCCATTTACGCCCGCATTACACTTTGATGCTTCGGCCCGGCCGTGTAGATATTCTTTAAAGGTAAATAATGTCAGTATTTATTAACAATGATGGGTCGCGATTCTGGTTCAGATTGTCGTCTGGTTTTCAATTGGAGTGAGGATGGATACTGTTTGCTTAATCTTTATGGTTAAGTAGGTAACTTGTGTATTTGACATGGTTCAAAGACCCATCTGTGCTTTTTGTCGTCGATGCTGTTTCTTTGTTAAGAATATAATTAGCTCTTCCTCCGTGTCTCCTGGTTCTGCAACCCCCCCGCCTGCAATTCCCCCCCTCCCTTGTTCCTCTTGTGTGAATTTAGGGGAGTTTTTTTATTACCTTATTGCCCCCCTTTTATGTCCTCTTTCCTTTGAAATGAGGTATGCGCGCATCTGTGGAAGTGTGGGGGCCTCTGTGGAAGTGTGGGGGCGTGTTCGTTCCCACGTGGCTGCGTCTATTAAAAAAACGATATTATTTATGTTGGCAGAATAATTCTTAAAAAAAAATATTAAAAAAATAAATAAAAAGGGGGTACATACACAACAGTCCGCCCGTTTGAAAATTATCAGGGGTCGATTTGGCCACTGGCGAATTTTCAAACAAAGTAATGCCCCCTTTTATGTCATGCATCCCATCAGCCGCCCTTACTCTCGGCGGTTATTTCTTACGACGCGCGTGCACGTATTACAATCTTAACCTGGTTACATCTGAAATAAGCACAGAAAATAACAACACGTTAACATTGATATTGCGTTACATCGGTTCTCATACATCCTAACTCCGGCGAATATTCATTTTTGTTTTTGTTAAATCCTGGTTACATTTGAATTAAGCAAAGAAAATAACAACACGTTAACATCGATATTGCGTTACATCGGTTCTCGTACATCATAACTCTGACGAACATTCATTTTTGTTTTGGTTAAATCCTGGGAAACGCTAGGTAGCGGTTTCGAACGCATTTATGCGTTACCTTCCTCATGTTGCCTGGTTTACCACTTATCACTTTGATAATTTGATCACGGTTTTCGGGTTCGTTTTTGTAGTTTCCTCTCTCACTCTCTCGCGTCGTGGGAGTGTGTGGTGAAAAATTGTGCTGCACGTGACCAGAATTCGCGCACACGACCCACTTTGACACTTGGTTCGAGGCATTCGCTCTCTCTGCGATTACATGCACATTTGCCGAGTCAGTGTGTCGATTTAATTCTGTCCCTCGTAATGTTGCCCTCTTTGTTTTTACGAGTGTGTTGGATTTCAACACCATTCCCGATACGTCATGGACATTCGTCTCCATTTTAGCACTCCGATCCACATAATTTTTGGTTTCCCTTGGATATTTTCCATTCAAAGGCTCACGCCTGCGCTCCTCAGGGCGTGTCTCTGTGTTCTCTCTTTGTCTCTGCTGTCTGCTATCCACCGTCCGATCACACTTCAATGCAACCCTGTCCTTGTATTCGATCCGCGCGTCATTTACGGGAGCACTGTCCACGTTTTTGCCCGCCCTGTATTTCCCAATGAGCTCAGGGTTTAACAAAACTTCAGCGTGCGTGGCGCGTATGGGCTGCCCGCTCTCAATCACTGTGGATGGTTCATCACGTATTTGGACCGCATTCTGTGTTATTCCTCTATTCCCTCTTGGTATAGCCGGTGGAGGAATTGGTCGGAATTGGATCGATTGTGTTTGACCTCCCATCCTGCGATTCTCCTGAATGTTCGCATCCATACCTCCGCGGTCTGTGTAACACCTTCCCGCTAGGTGGTTATCTTCCCATCTCTGTGCGTAATTTGAACCTTGCGTGTGTCGTGGGATGGGGTGTTGATATGGTTCTGCTCTGAACCTCTCCCTCCTGCGATTCTCGTACATTTTTGGCCAAGTATTTCTCCCATTTGGGTGCCAAATTTTTCCTGGATTGTTACCTCGCCATCTTTGTGGGTAATTTTGATCTTGTGTGTGTCGTGGCATGGGGTGTTGATATGGTTCTGTTCTGAACCTCTCCCTCCTGCGATTCTCCTGAATGTTCGGCTTTGTGCCGCTCTCATTCTCGTGCCAACCTCTCTCTGGGTTATTTTGCCATGTGTGCGTGCGTTTCTGCTCCGTCCTGCATGGTGGGACTGCTCGGTGATTTTTATTCCTCTCTGAGAGGCTGGGTTCCTCATCCCTCTCCCTGTGTTCTGGATCCGAATTATGATTCTTAGCTCTGTATAACCATGCCATGTACGCCTTGTTCTCTATGCGGCGTAAGGATGCGGTTTCTGGATTCAAAACCATCCTCACCCTTTCTGTAATCTCTGGGCTCAAGGATTCAAAAAACATAATTTTGAACATTTTATCTCCTTCGTGGTATTGATTCACATCGCCTGCGTAATACGCTCTTTTAAATTGGACGAGGTAGTCACGTGGATCTTGGTCCATGCCCTGGGTCATCGATTTTACAGCATAAAACCCCTCAGTGAGTGTCGAATATTCTCCAAACTTCCGAATCACTGCCAGGCTCAGTTGTTTAAAATCATTTCTAACCTTGTGTGGTAGTGACTTTACCCATGGAATAGATTCTTTATGTAAGGTCCGTTTCAACAAACTCGCTTTTTCATCCCGTCTCCTCAGCCCTCTAATCATTGCCTCCTCTTCTACGGTTGCGATATGTGTGTGGATATCCATAGTCTTATTGTGGGGGTCAAAATCGGGAATTCTGACTAGAGCCTTGTCCATCAATTTAAGGGTTTTACTGGTGAATAGGTATTCCGAAAGTTGATTGCCGACAGCGTCATCATCAAACAAGTTATCATCAGGCAATCTGTCACTTTGGTCTGTGCTGTGTCTCTTGTGTGTAAGTGGTGTGCATTTTCTGTGTGCGCGCCCAGTGCCGTGTCGCTCGTGTTGCCATTTCCCTTCAGTTTTTGCCTCTGCCCTTAGTGGAGCATGTCCTGTCGACTTTACTTTAACATTTTCCCTCCCTCTATCTGTGAAGTTGTCAGTCTCACATGTTTTTGTTTGCATATGTATCTCTCCATCCCTTCTCTCGAATTGTGAGGGTTTCCCTTTGTCAATGATTTTTTGTTCGATATCCATAATTTTTGTGCGATTAGTCCCTGGACTCTGTCCACGTACCCAAGAGTGTGATTTAATGTTTCTTCCATATTTATTCTGTGGATCAACATCTGTGAGTTTCGCTGGTGTCGCGAGCACTGATTTCTCTCCCGTTTCCTTTCCAAATTTTCCCTCATTCCACAATCCCTGTCTGTATGCCTGTGTGAGAAGGCATGAGTCCTGTCCTGCCTTCTCTGCAGTTTTTGCATCGTGTTCGCCTTCGTTACATTTTATCCAGTCAATTAGTTTCCCCCGAGGTGTGTTCGTGTTATCGATATAGCTCCCTTCCCATATGTCTCTCTGACTGTACTGCTTTGTAACAGATTGGTCGGTACGTTTAAATACGAGCTCCCCGTATCCCGTAACCCATTCAAAAATTATTCTTAATCCTAGCATCTTAGGTATGGCGGAAGTTACTTTGACATTTCTTTTCAGAGTGCATATAAAACAATTATCTCACAGAGTGTAGTCAGTTTGACTCGAGCTATTGTTTTTTCCCGATTCAAAGTGCGTACCTCTAACACCATTTATCAGAGGATGCAATTGGTTTGATACGATATTATCTTAATTCCACTCTCTGTTTTAACCTGCTATTCTGGGTTTTAACCTTAGAGGGCGTTTTGTAGTTTTCCGCCCGTTCACAATTACCATGCAATGTTCGATCCTGATATTCTGGTTAACACGAAGTGATTCATTCCATCATCCATGCAAAACACTGTCTGCGAGAGATCCCGGACGACGCCACCCATTATGTTGTATGTGTCGGGTTATGAAATTTTGATGAAAATAATAAAAATTAATAATTTTCCGAAAAATGCGCAATTCGCATTAATTATGATAGTGTGTGTATTAATACGCATAAATTATGATAATGCGTGTGATTATATGCATAAATTATGATAATCACGGAGATAATCGTAGTAATTTATGCGGAGGCTTGCGATTATGTTAATGTGTGCAGTTATGATAATTTGCTTAGTTTCGCTTATCCAGAGTTATCAATCAGGATAACACGATTATCATAGATTCATTTACCGATTATCCTAGTGTGTGTTATAATATTTTAGGTCTCCATTTTCATATCTCATCACAGGATACAGTTGTCAAGAATAAGACAGTTTTGCATGGACTTGGAAGGAACACTCGATATGCTTCTTGATTACAATTTTATTCTAACAAGCACGTGACATTCTATCATGCAGATCAAACATGCGTCAATAATTCATGGGCAAGATTATGCAATTAACTAATATGAACGACAAAAACTTATGCAGTTGTGACATTATGCAATTACGCAATATGAATAACGAAAACTCTTATGCATTTGACTAAATGAATGAATAAACACTTATGCATTTAGCTAAATTGAATAACTAAAAATTCTTATGCATTTGCGATATTATGCATTAACTAATATGAATAACCAAAACTCTTATGCAATTACGAGATTATGCATTTGACTAAAATGAATGAATAAACACTTATGCATTTAACGAACTGAATGACTAAAAACACTTCTATCAATTGTAACCTCTACTTTTCCTACCCGGCATCTCATTAGTTCGCCCCTGTATCGATCACAATCGGCGACTGGTCGAGTTTGAAAACAAGCATGATACACTTCATATGGCGGTAATAAAAAGCACTTATTGTATCCCAGAGGCGAAAGTATATGTCAATAGATTCATCGGCAAGTCTAAAATCCTTTTTAACGGAATGTTTGATACAATGGTGGGTGAGGGCGTGTGGGCGCGAGAGCGAATCTGGCTCTGTTTTAATTAACTCTTCGGCGAGACTCTGGGACAAAGGAAACTGGTTTGACAAGATTTCCTCTGTCTCCTGGAATCTGTATGTGGGGAGTGATACGACCTCCCTGCTCTCTGTGCGAGCGGCAGCTGAGACTTTCTCCGCTGTGAGGTGAGCGGCGGCGCTCGTTCAGAAGACTTTGACTCTTTTTCTCCACGGCGGGATGAGAGTCGGTTTTGGTTGATGCTGGTCGATCTGGGTGTCGCTCGTTGTTGCTCGTTGTGCACGGTGGCGCAAGGTGTCGCTCGTTGTTGCTCGGTGGTGCGCGGTGGCGCACGGAGGAGCACGGTGGCGCACGGTGGCGCAAGGTGGCGCACGTTCAGCGATCTCCGCCCTTCCTGCGGGTTGTTCGCTGGTCGTCACTCTGACGAGGAGCGATGCTTCGTTCGTGGCAGGGTGGACGTTGGCGTCTTGTTGGCTTCACTTGCAGCTCTGCGACTCAGGGTAGCGATTCTTCTCAGGTGGTGCAGACCTCGGCTTGTAGCTACGCGTCGCTACTCCGCGACCCTCGTCATTCTGAATGACAGGAGCTTCTTCGTTGGCGGCGACGAGGAGAGATGGCTGTCGCCCTGGAGAACTCTGGTGGGCCTTAGCCCGGAGACGAGATGGGCTCAGAGCCCTGGCGATGAGGTGGCCCTCGTGGCCCGGATGGTCTGTGATGGGGGCCAGAGCCCCTGACGATCTGTGTTGTATGGATTTTCCTTCGGTTTATATCGGAAAATTCCACTCGGCTTCCCGAGTTGTTCAAAAGCTGTGTCATAAAACCTTCCTGTGGGGGTGGACCATCTGCGTCCGTGTGTGTGTCCGTCCGTGTGTTTCGCGTGCGTGTTTGTCCGTGTGTTTCGCGTGCATGTTTGTCCGTGTGTTTATTAGCTTTGAAGACACAGCTGTGTGTGTCGTTCTGGAAGAAAGGGGTGGGGGTCTCGTGTCGGCTGCTTCAGAAGTTATCCATTAGCCAGACCGATGATTCGCGTTGAGTAAAAAAAAACATTCGAATCCATGTTTTGTTACTGAATAATATTTGTCGCGAAAACCTACGCGTTAAGCGAGCTTAATTATTCACTCCCTTGCTCTGGGGTCACATCCTTTGTCTCACACAGCTTAAGTTGGTTTGGTTTGGAAGTTGAAATGCGACTTATTTGCTGCTTGGTTATGCCGAAACCGTGTTCACGATGTTTCATCGTGACCCGATCTCCCATGGAAATGTCATTTCCTGGCTTGTGCAATTTTTGCTGTCCGTGTTGTGGGAAGACAAAGGCGGTTGTTTCCACGGTGGGAGCACCCGGCGTATGCTTATTTATTCTAAGGCGTGTGTTAATTTCCTTTGAGCCCTTGCCACAACTTTTATGGGTGTCATTTCCTGGCTTGGTGCCTGTGTGTCGTGATCCTCTCGGAAAGACAAAGGCGGCCATGTTGCTCGCTTCCCATGGGTGTTGTGTTTGGTTAATTTTGAGAGCCTTCTCCGCCCTTGATTTCTCTTCTACTTTAATTCCGTACTTATTATTTGACTTCTTGTGATTATTTGATCTGATATCCCGGCTAGGAATTTTGTTTCGGAGCGAAATCGATGCCATAATTATTTTTTGATGCTTCGGCCCGGCCGTGTAGATATTCTTTAAAGGTAAATAATGTCAGTATTTATTAACAATGATGGGTCGCGATTCTGGTTCAGATTGTCGTCTGGTTTTCAATTGGAGTGAGGATGGATACTGTTTGCTTAATCTTTATGGTTAAGTTGGTAACTTGTGTATTTGACATGGTTCAAAGACCCATCTGTGCTTTTTGTCGTCGATGCTGTTTCTTTGTTAAGAATATAATTATCTCTTCCTCCGTGTCTCCTGGTTCTGCAACCCCCCCCGCCTGCAATTCCCCCCCTCCCTTGTTCCTCTTGTGTGAATTTAGGGGAGTTTTTTTATTACCTTATTGCCCCCCTTTTATGTCCTCTTTCCTTTGAAATGAGGTATGCGCGCATCTGTGGAAGTGTGGGGGCCTCTGTGGAAGTGTGGGGGCGTGTTCGTTCCCACATGGCCGCGTCTATTAAAAAAAACGATATTATTTATGTTGGCAGAATAATTCTTAAAAAAAAAATATTAAAAAAAAAAAAAAAAGGAGGTACATACACAACAACCACCTCTGTAGCAAGAATGGCTCCACACAGCTCGAGCCTTGAGATGGTATGTTCCGGTTGTGGGGCCTTGCCGTGGAACTCCTTCCAGAATTCCCACTCGGACGATAGCTCCGAGTCGAGGAACGGAGAGGCCACGGTCACAGCGACCACCGCCACGACCACCAGCAGAGCGACGAGCAGCGGCTTCACCTTAGTCTTCTTCCCGTCAGTCAGGACTGGTTTGGAGAAACGTGGAGGAACAAACTCCAACGAAGACGGTGGATGTACAAGCGAAGTCATGGTGGTTTCTTCGTAAGTCTGCACGGTACAGCCTTGACTTCTCTCGCCGAGTTTCTCTTTCAGCGTGAAGTGGTTGGGGCACGGTTTGAAGAGCGACGTGCGTCCATTCGTGAGCACACTCGTTCTGAATGTGCTAATGTGGTCTGGTTTGTGTATTCCCTTCAGACAAACGTCACCTACGATGACCCATCCTAGGTCGAGTCTCTGGGCATAGGGAGCGTCCGTTGCGTTGATTACGAACCTTGTGGACTCTCAGCATGTCCCTGCCGAGCAGAAGTAAAATCTGTGCCGCGTGATCCAATGGCGGGATGAACTCTCCTATGGGTTTCAGGTGTGGGTGGTGACGTGCAACTTCGGGCGTGGGAATCTCACTCCTGTCGTCCGGTATCTCGTTGCACTCTGTCACCGTAGGAAGGGCTAGCTTCATGGTGCTATCTATGGTTTCCACCATGAGGCCGCTCGCTCTTCTTCCCGCTGTCTCCATCAGTCCTGAGCATGTTCTGAGCGTGTATGGAAAGGAATTCCCACCTACACTTAGCTGATCAAAGAACTCTGACCTTGCCAAAGACCTGTTGCTCTGGTCGTCCATTATGGCGTACATCCTTACTGCCCTTTCAGGATGTCCTTTGGGATAGACTCGGACGAGGCATATCTTTGAGCAAGATCTTCCTTTGAAGCCTTTTCCACATACTTCTGTGCATTTGGTTGTGATTGACGAAGTGAGTGCAGCGGTCTCGCCTTGCTCCCCGCCGTGCTCTGCTTCGGGATCGGAAGCCTTAGTGCTACTGGGTTTTGAGTAAAATGTGTGCAGAGCAGTTGCGTGTTTGTCGCTGCCACATTCCTTGCACTTGATATCTGTCTTGCAATTCCTTGCAAGGTGGTTTGTAGAAGCACAGCATTTGAAGCACACTCCAAATTCTTTCAGCATGTTCTTCCGCTCTTCCAATGGCTTCCTCCTGAACTCACGGCATTTCTGGAGGGAGTGAGGTTTATCATGCAATGGGCATTGCTTCTCTGGATCCTCTATCTTTTTCTTTGTGGTGGTTGCCTGGACGGAGTTTGCGAATGTCGCAGGAGAGACCTCAGTCTTGTGTACGGAAATTGGCACTCTCGCTGTTCCTCGTTTCGCCGTTGTCCTTTCCATTTTTGGGAGATCTGGACTGGAAATCCCCGTGGTGCCAAACATGAAACTCGGGTCATTTCTAGTCTTAGCCAGGTTGCGGATAAACTTTGAGAAAAAAGAGAATGGGGGGAATGCAACCTGATGCTCTGACTTGTATCTTGAACCCGCTGTTCTCCATTTTTCCTGCACGTCAAATGGCAATTTCTCTACGATGGTGTTCACGCCATGGTAGGTATTCAAGAAAATGAGACCTGGTAAGTAGGGATCAGCCTGGGCTGATTCAAGCTCCATCAAAAGATCTCCAAGCTCCCGTAACCTTTTATTGTCTCGACCAGAGATTTTTGGAAAGTTCTGCAACTTCTTGAAGAGAGCCTTCTCAATGGTTTCTGGGCTATTATAGCACTCCTCGAGCCTCTCCCACACCGCATGCAGGCTTGAGGCGGGGTCGTCAATGTTTGCTGACCGGATCCTCTTTGCGTACTCTGCAGATTAATTTCCTAACCATTTCACCAACAGGTCGAGTTCTTCACTTGCAGAGATGTCTGCATTTCGGATTGCATTCCTGAAGGTAGATCTCCAGGCTCGATAGTTCTCAGAGTGGTCATCAAACTTAACGAGTTCTGTGTTGATTAGTTTGCGGTGAGCCAGGTACCTAGCAAAGTCTCCTAGTCCTGCTGATCCAGGGTGTATCCATACTGGCGCTTGTGAGGCGGCATTATTGGCTGTATTGCCTAGAATGCCGTCATTTGCAATGGCGTTGGACTGTGGGCCCAAAGGGTTTCGATCACGTTGGTTGGATCCCCTTATGTGACTGTCTGGAATGTGGGTCTGACTTGGTGCATCCACGTCTGACCCCACGTGCGCGACGCTGAGTTGGCGACTAACTGCCAGGGCGGGATATGCATTTTCACCATTCCTGTAAACAGCATTCATGTTCATTCGGTGTGGAGATGGCGATGCCTGAACGTCCACCCTTTGTTCAGTATGGTTTGGTGGAGGAGCATTGATGCATTGTTCAGACCAGTCCAAAATATTTTTTCTGGTGAGTTGATCACGGTCCTTGACAGGTATCTGCGTGCCAAACTCACTCCAATTCTCTTCCTTATCCAGGTTGGCTGCTGCTTCGAGCACCTCTGCCTGGGCCCTTGCAGCAGCTGCTTCCCTTTTGAGTTGTAGGGTGCTTAACTTAGCATCCAGCTCAATTTTCTTCCGTGTGGCAGTAGCTGCTAATGTACTCTCTTCTTCTTGTATGCGAGCCTTTTCAATTAGCATGGCTTCCTCTTCAGCCATGTAGGCAATACGGGCGTTTGCTGCTTCTGCTGCTGCGCGTGCCTGAGCTGCTGCCATACTAGTAGATGATGTCTTTGAGTGTGCTGAGGCTTTAGATCTTGTGGTGGACCTGGATGAGACGGAGTGCTGAGATCCTGTCTCTCTTAAGCCATCCACACGGTCCATTGCATCTTGTATCACTGCCTGCACATTATCATCGAGCAGTTCAAGGAAGTGCTCTTGTCTGCGCACTCCCTCAATGCCCTCATTTGTTTTCACCTTCATCAGGAGGGAGATGTATCTATTTGCCAGGAGCTTGTAGCTTGAGCTGCTCACATTCACTCGCTGGATGGCCCGCTGAATTGAGGCCACTGTGTCGGAGGCATTTGAAGCTTCAGATAAATCTGCTTCAACCCAGTTCCATGCCCGTTGTATCCTGGCATCCAGGTCCTGTTTCTCAGCCTCATAGCTTTCCAAGGCCGGTTGCGTCAACCTGATCTCCCTCTGGGGCCTTGAACTCCCTTGGTCCTCTTGAGGCAGGATGGGATATCCTGGATTGCTTGGTTCACCTTCTTCAGCATCTCTCCCTGCTGAACTGTGTCTTTCCATGCTGTGATGCTTGCAGCACGATTTTAATGTAGACTCGTTGCAGAGCTCCTTGCTTGCTGCAGGCTGACTGCTTGAGAGCTGGTAACTTGCTGCAGGCTGACTGCTGGAGAGCTGGTTGCTTGCTGCAGGCTGACTGCTTGAGAGCTGGTTGCTTGCTGCAGGCTGACTGCTTGAGAGCTGGCTGCAGAGCTGGCTGCAGAGCTGGCTGCAGAGTTGACTTCAGAGCTTCTTGGGAGCTTTAAGAAGAGTATCTTTTTACTTGGCTGCAGAGAGCTGGCTGCAGCACTGGTTGGGAGCTTCAGGAAGAATATCTTTTTACTTGGCTGCAGAGAGCTGGCTGCAGCACTGGTTGGGAGCTTCAGGAAGAATCTCTTTTTACTGTCTCGGCCTCGCTGTGCGCTGCGTTGCACCGCTAGTCGAGTAGACAACCATGTGTTCAATAAACCCTCGAAGCCAGGATGACCGTCCAACTCCGATCGTCATTTATTGATTGTAACAGGTAAAACTGGTGAGAAAACACAGATACAGCATCTGTTATAATTCGGAAACACCCACACAATGAACACCACAGCATCAGAACATTGTCTCAGATAACAATAGATCCTGGAAGGACCAGGCCCCCACATTACCCCTGAACAACTAGACAAAGGCACAAGCTGATGCGTTGCATACAGGCACAGTGTATTCATCCCACTGCACCCCAAATGTACAGCATTACACTTAACACTAAACTGTGGATGAGATACTTCGTCATCACTCTCAGGATCGCAACATAGGCACAAGTCTGACTCGACCTACTAAATCACAAGTAACATCCACAATAAGGAAAGTCACAGGCTTCGTTACTAACTAGGCCTCGTATTTACTACAACAACTTAACGGCACCATAAAGGCATTTACATTGCTATAACGGTCATTCCAACATTACAACAGCATTTCCAATATTAGAGGAATATAAACAACTTACAGATAATGCTTCTTAAGCTCCCACAATAGATAAGTGCGGCTGTGGTCTCACTGAGATGCGATGCGTGCCGCCATCTTGACTTATCTGAGTAATGGCTGAAGCCCGCGTGGTACAATGGAAATCTAACATCGTCACTTCCTGGTCACGTGACCAACATTAGCATAAAAAAACAGGAACTTCCTGTTAACGTACGCTCCCCATCTGCCGTGAGGCAAGACAATAAGCAACAAAATGTACGGAATGTATGGAATCTGTAGGCAATGTCACAACAACGTTATCAAGCAAACATTATATTTTTACTCTATGTTGATTCGACTCAGCAATATTGATTTACCTTAGCGTTTCATTTTTCAAAATCTCAAAAAGTTTTCTTGAATTTACACAAACTTACATGGACAGCATAAGCTGTGCAAATTTCATGACGCCAGAGCTCAACGTTCCATAATTGTCTGCCCGAGCCATGTGGCACATGATTAATTGATATTTTTATATCATCGTCAAGTTGTAAGGTACTTGAAGGCGAAACGTTTACCCGGGACTCAAACCCGTCCAGATGACGCATTTGCCAATGTGGTGGCTTCGAGAGCCATACATTGAAAAGACAATTGGAATTGGCTCTACCCATAATTGTATTGATCAAGAATACAACAACGTTCTCATCCTCAACTATCGAGGAAGTAAGCGGTTATTTTTGCCAAGCATACACACATAAACATATACACCTCCACGCACACTCACTTCAAGTTCGCCACACTCACCCACTACTCACTCAACCTCACTTTGTTCAACCTCACACTGCACCAATTCTCACACTCATACACTGCACTATCCACCAGACAAATATTATATGCAACACTGTACACGTTAAATTAAACCAAAAACTACACTATAAGTCACACATCATACTGTACGCCACCATATTTTACCCATCTACCTCTTTTATAAACTACAGCATTCTACATGCACCAACGCACACATTCACTCACACATCTGATTGTTACGTCACGACTGAGCAGCACACCACGTGATGCTGATCATATGCTGATCATATGACATCAAGAACTCGAAGAACGTGAGCCTCTATTTATATCACTGATGGACAGGAAGTGATGACGTGTGTTTGTGACATCATCACTTCCTGTCCTCTAGTTATATCACTGATGGACAGGAAGTGATGATGTGTGTTTGTGACATCATCACTTCCTGTCCATCAGTGATATAAATAGAGGCTCACGTTCCTCGAGTTCTTCCAGTCACATCTTCACCAAAGTCCAAATCAGTAGCCCAAGCAGTCTGCTGTGAATCACAGACCAGCTTTACTTTGTTCAAAATAAAATATGGACTTTTTTTCGAAGCCACTGGTGAGACAGGAATCGAATATATTGCCTACCAAAGAAATTTTAGAAGATCACACAAACAACACCAACAGCAACAATGATTGCACACAGTCTAACTCGCGGTTCATGTACTGGGTGTTAGTCATTAAGGATAAGATCATCCCTTTGCTTTCCATGCTCTATAATGCATACAAATATTTGGACTCCAAACGTCAAACTCCAAAAATTCAAATGCAAAACAAGAAGAAAGACGTGAAGAAATTGCTAAGGATGAACTGCCGTTGTAGATATATAG